>JAANSM010005250.1:0-10310 GCA_036850725.1 Orchesella villosa | reverse complement strand
CAAAGTTCGAAATCATCCATTATGGAGTGCTTTCACCCTCCAGACACTCCAGGCCTACATCATCCGATACGCGTATTTCAAGCATGCTTTTGCGTACGACCGTCGCTGCCTGATGTTGTGGTATCACGAGGAGTCATCTCCTAGCATTATGATATTGATATACATTTATCCGAATCACCTTGCAGCGCAAGGAGCAAGAGTAAGGAGTGTATTACATACATGTACATGCATTTGTGTACTGCTACTGCTGGTCATAAAACCATATGACAACAAGGACCAAAATGCATGTGGTTTTGGGTTGAGTCGGAGAAAGTAAAGAGGATCACCCTGGTAGGATCACCAGCACGACAGTTGTAATGAACATGACCATGACGGATGAAACGCTTTAGTTATTCAAACCGATACGGTTTTGTTTTTGCTATTTGAATGAAGAAGGTGGTCAGTTATCTGCGAAGTAGTGGCAGTAGTAGAAGAAGAATGGCGAGTTCCTCGAAAAAGTTGCAAGGGATCGTCAATGATCTCCAGCATCAAAAGTCACCCTATCTTCTTCAGCATAAAAATAACCCTGTTGAATGGTAAGCCGTTTGACACCACCGAAATGTCACTAGTTTTAGTTTTATTAATTTTTAAACACTCCAGTCACCAGTACTACTAACTGATTTGAATATTTTAGGCACGCATGGTGTAAGGAAACGCACGAGTTGGCAGTTCAGAGATCCCTTCCGATATTTTTATCAGTGGGCTACTCAACATGTCACTGGTGTCATGTGATGGAAAGGGAATCATTTGAAAACCCTCAAATAGCTGCAGTCATGAACTCAAACTTCATAAACGTCAAGATTGACAGGGAAGAGCACCCAGATATTGACAGAATTTATATGAGTTTTGTACAAGCTATTTCTGGTTCAGGTGGGTGGCCAATGTCAATTTGGATGACACCATCCCTCAAACCTTTTTATGGTGGCACGTACTATCCACCTGAGAACAGGTATTTTGGAAGACCTGGGTTCAGGTCTTTGCTCGAAAGTCTTGCTGAGCAGTGGGAGGAGAATAATCAGAAATGTGAAGAGTCTGGGGAGAATATTGTCAAGTTGCTTGAGAAAAGTGCAATGTTGCCTGTCAGTGAGAATCTACCGGATGGAGAAAAAGTCATGGAAAAATGTCTTGCTCAATTAAAACGCTCTTATGAGCCTAGCTTTGCAGGTTTTAGTGAAGCACCTAAATTCCCACAGCCTGGGAATCTCGTATTCCTTATTGACTATTGTGGGAAACAGGAGGGAAGTGAGTCTGTAGAGAAAATGGTTACTCGAACATTGAGTAAAATGGCTGAAGGTGGTATTCACGATCATGTTGGGAAAGGGTTCGCCAGGTACTCCACGGATAAAAAGTGGCATGTTCCCCATTTCGAAAAAATGCTCTACGACAATGCACAGTTGCTACAAGTGTACACAGATGCCTTTAAATTGACTGGTGACTCACAGTTTTCCGACATAGCACGTGATATTCTCGAATATGTGAATAGGGATATGAGCCATGTTGAGGGAGGCTTCTTTTCTGCCGAAGACGCGGATTCAGAAAACAGTGAAGGAATTAAACGGGAAGGATCATTTTATGTTTGGAAAGCTGAGGAAATTGATACGATCCTTGCTGGGGAAACTGGAGGCCTTAATGTGGCTGAAGTGTTCAAGCATGCGTTTGGGGTGAAGGATAAAGGAAACGTAGATCCTTATCAAGATCCGCATGATGAGCTGAAATGCCAAAATGTCTTATTTGACGCAAACAATGCGGCTAAATGTGCTGAGAAATTTGGAGTTGAGGAAGACGTCATCAGAAAGGCTCTGGAAGAAGCCAAGACTAAACTGTTTGATTGGAGAAATGCTAACAGGAAGAGACCTGGGTTGGATGACAAGATTATTGCCAGCTGGAATGGTATGAATTTTTAGTTAGGAAAATGTGTTCTTTTACGTGCTGCGATGTTTAGTAATATACTAATTGCTAATCTCTTGTTAATCCTTTGTTTTAGGTCTGATGATAACTGGCTTATGTACAGCTTCACTGGGTCTGTCAGACCAAGCTTGTGCTGAACGAGCGGAGAAAGCAATGAGGTTCTGCTTGAAATACCTGCTCACTGAAAATGATGTATCTGTACAGGACTTGTTATGCCGAAGGGGAAAACATCACTAACCTTGAAACCCCAATTCTGGCGTGCGTTGATGACTTTGCAAATTTGATTTCAGGATGTTTGGGACTATTTCAAGCTACTGGAGGAGAGTTGGAATGGATACGCGTTGCCGAAAGGGTTAGAATTAATATGATATATAATTGTGACGCGTGATTACAATTTATTTACAATGATTTATGATGTGCGCTTACAGCTCCAGAAAAAACAGGACGAATTGTTTTGGGATGAGGAACGTGGTGGTTACTTTAACGGGAGGAAAAAGGATGACGTTATTGTTAGAATGAAAGATGGTTAGTTAGCATGTATGTTTTTGAAACAGGATTTAAGTACTTATGACATGACCATAAGTACATACCATTTTTCTTGAATTGCAGACGATGACGGTGCGGAGCCATCATCAAACTCCACCTCGTTGAGAAACTTAATGCAGCTTTGGCAAGTAGCAAAAGTACTAAAAACCGGTGAACCAGAAACTTATGAGTCTAAAATACCGACACTTATAAAACAGTTCACGGACAGGATTGAAAAGATTCCCGTTTCCCTTCCTATAATGACATCGTTGGCAAACTCGTACGTGCAAGATTTGACTACTACTGTTGTGTTTGAGAACTCTCCTGAACAATTAAGTGCAATTGGAAGAAAAGTTCTTCCGTACGGAAGCATGCTTGTCCCTGTTAGAAATATCGAAGAATTAAAACCTGAAGCGGTGGCAGCCGGTAAAATTATAAAATTTACTGGCAGAAAATTTGCCAAAAAAGTTGTTAATGCTTTGTAAAGAAATATAGTTATAATTTTCTTTGTTAAATAAAAGTCTTTATTCAGTTTACTCAAGCGAAATTATATACTTGAGACCAGTGTAACCTTTCATAGTGTTTTCTAACGCTTCTCTGTACTTGACTAATGGAACAAACTTGTGTTCTGGAGGAAGAAATTTTGTTGTGCTCATTAAACCAGCGATCTCATTTAACATTTTGCTGCGATTTTCAATCGAGTTCTCAGAGTTCCACCTTGTCATCCAGAATCCTTTAATCCTTATGTCGTTGAAAATCAAATGTGACGTAGGGATTATCACCGGCTGACGGGACATTCCTCCATAAGTTACCATCGTTCGAGACGGTTCTGAAAATATAAAGCTCAAGTTATACATATCTGGAATTAGGCCTGGCTGAAAATAATGATGAGAATTTGTTACGAATTACCAAGAACGCGGAGAATCTCAGTCGCAGATTTCCCTCCAATGCAGTTGAGTCCTAGCTGAGCCCGCAGACCTTTCATTGAGCTTCTGAGTTCATCATCAGTGATAACCGTGGTGTCACTGTTGCCCAGTCCAATCAGTTTCGCTTTCAGTGCCTTGAAGTCTTCTCTGGGACGTACTAAACTAACGCATTTGAGACCGAACTCTTTGCACAACTGGATAACTGCTTGACCTACAGCTGAGTTCCCTCCGTTCTGAATCACACAGTCGCCTGGGTTTAGAGATTCAAAGTCCTTCAGCATTCTGTACGCCGTGCATGGATTTACTGAAATCGTTGCTGCTGACGCTAGTGGTATGTTCGAGGGGATCTTGATGAAATCTGAATTGTTTCCTAGAACGTAGGCCTGCCAAGTTCCGATTCCTGGAGTTGCGGGAATAACCCAGTCACCTGATTTTAGACCTGACGCTGGGTCGGAACGAACTACTACGCCAACACCTTCGTTTCCTGGAACTGCCGGCAGCTGCTTAGGCTTTATTGCATACGTGCCCTGGATCGTGTTTATGTCTGCTGGGTTCACTGGCGCTGCTAGCATTTTGACTAGGATCTGAAATCCGTAAAAATGAACTCCAATTAACAATTCACACTTCAGAACACAAATCAAATCAATATTTTCCTGTGTCTTTATTACCTGTCCCTCTTTGACTTCATCGATAGACGCCCGTTCTTTCCTAACCACAATGCTAGGTTCTCCATACTCATTGTACGAGAGTCTGTGACCTGAGACTGGAAATATGAGGGGATCTACCTCAGAATCACCTCCTTTATTGTCTGTAGCACTGTTTTTATTTGGTGATTGTGTGGTGGAAGCCCGTCGAATACTGGACACGGTTGCAGCGTATACTCTTGATACTTGACACTGCGGTGAAGCACATTTGATTATCTGTTTTAAAAGCATTGCGTTAGTTATTTAAATTTTAATGCACAAGTTCGAAATAACTCATGAGAGTTTGATCGTTCGGGTTGTGTGTTTTGCTGCGGTTTAAAACGGGCACGTTGGTCCCGCAGCATGCTTTGGGGTGTCTTGCAAATGCACTCTTTGCAAGGAACAAAGTATCATTTTGATTGATTGATGCTGGACTGTGGCTACCATCACCCAAAAATGCAGTGTTCTCAAGCAGGCTAATGTTCGAAAGCATCTTAAACTTATTGTCCATTGTTTGAAAAGTCGAAAATAAATTTTTCATCATTTCAAAATGTGGCTAAAATTTTTAATAGTAAAAATATTTTAATTTGGCAATATTTTTTAAAGTAGCCCTTTTGCGTCTCTGATTTGCTCACGTGCTGCTAGTATGCAATAATGTTCTGAGTCACGCAAATTTTATTTTCCAAGGTCAGGATTTAGTTTTGTCTTTTCAACTATGTCTCAAAGAGCAAGGTCGTTTTTTTTCTTATCAAAAGGGAACGTGAAAAATTGTGTCTCTTGCCAAAAAATCTCGTGTCCTCATTCAATCGTTCGAAAACCAAACAATAGTTGTACTCTTATAGTATGTTCATCTGTGCGCTTTAGATTAATCGAAACCGAGTGTTCTCATTTAGATTCTGCTTGATTGACATGCACAAAACGTGAAGCTATAGGCTTTATTAAAGTTTTTAGCAAAAGATTTCCTAAACTTAAAGTTGGTCTGTCCGTCTCACTTGTGCCGTAAAGCACATGAGTTTCTTTAGTTAATAATTAAATCATTCCTGTAGTTGTGGTCAAAGTTTCAGGCCAACAAACATTAAATTATTGACATTTTCTCTCCCAAACGGATGTTTTCGTATAAACTGATAATCAAGATAAAATATTTACAAATCCTAGTTTACCAACTGGCTACCAGTTCTTCCACTATGATGTAAAAGCATTACATTGCATCATTGCATGTATTCAAGATATCGATACTTCTGCATACACAGTTTGATGATTTAATCTTACAGATCCCTGGGCTTCTTCCGTGTACACAAAAATGTTGAAGACATACAAATAGGTATGGTGTGCAAATGCATCTCTATCTTATTTATGTGGAGGCAGTCAAACCGAGTACAATATGCACACAGATGAAACTGAAGGATATTATATGCTTTATGAAGAATCAGTATAATATATTGGGTTTAGGGTTTAGTGCATGTTCAATGTTCGGTTAAAACATTGAATGTGTATATGTACGCATTTTCCCCTTCTCGTGCTCATGAAAGACATAGTAAAGTGAAAAAGCAAGCAATAATGCAACGATGATTTGAAAGCTGAGAAGTCTAGACCGACCGTTAGCGTATTCTTTGAGAATATGAAACCCCATCATCACAATCACAATGATTTTCATCATCTACCGACTGACAGTGTGAATGATGAAATACTAAAGGAAAGAGTTAGTTCTTAGTAAGGTCTAAGGAAAGAACCAAGAGCTCAAGAACCAAGAACCACTCGCACTCTTCGCTATGAACATGTGCTATGTGTTAAGAAAGGCCTTGTGTGTTCATGAAAAGTAAGTGGTAGTGAGTGGGTGACTCGTAACTGCTATAAAGTTATTACAAAGGACTTTCATCGTCATTTCAAGTACTTATAGGACTCCCAGAGGGTACCTTATTGAGCACTTGCTCTGTCAAAAATTTAGTGAGAGTTTTCATTTTTCAAGCTTTCTGGCTAGTTGATGGTGGGCCCTTTGAAACCCCTGAAAACCATTTTGCGTGGTCAAGTGAAACATGTGAAGGTGTCTTGAGTGTGTGCTATAGTATAACTCAACAAAAAATTATCGTCGTTGTGCTCGCCATGCTAATCGGAACTGGAAAACCAGCTTGAACTTGAAACTTCCCATTATCAAGGTAAATGAATGCGCAATCTTAATGAGTAAGAAAAAGTTAAATCATACTAGTTCTGAGTATCGCAAGCAATCGCATACTGAAGCGGAATTGGTCACAGCAAAGAAAGTAAAAGCTAGCCAAACCCAGATCCAGTGTAGGTCTTCTGTTGGGGCACTGCACTGCTATATTGGGCACATAATATAGCAATGCGATATAGGTTTACCGTACTTTTCAGTCAGACATGCAGAATAGATCATGATCAAGAATGCAATGCATGTGTGTTGTATGTATGCGTGTATGTATGCCAAAAATCCCTTTATCCTTATACTGCATCCAATATCTGCAGTGTGCTTTTGTATACAGTAGGAATCGGGATAGTTTGATTTACTGCGGATCAGCGGATTGTAGGGAAACACTTGACTCAAACAATCCGAATTAATCGTTTAGCTAAATTTCGGGGCTATTGCAAGTTTCTCCCATTTTAAATCAGATTCCTTTGTAAATATCATATGGTTTCTGATGCTCCGAGTCTTCTGCTTCGTCAAGTAAACTCTTTTTCAGCTCAGTCTAGTATTTTGTGAGATGGAAAGGAATCGTCCTTGAGTAGTTGAGTAGTTATGAGGTTTACTAAAAAACCACCAACACCTCCACCTCAGCTCGAAGAAACGTTGGAGGATGACGCGAGCACCGTGCTGACAGAAAAGGGGAGTGGTGGGGAGAGCCAGCAGGTGATGACGGAAGACGACACCGTTAGGTTGGAGAGGCTGTTCAATAAACTCGATCATGATGGGGATGGCAGAATTAACGTCAACGATCTTGCCATTTCGCTTAAGAAACGGGGGGTCAAGAAGCCCGAGAGCCAGGCCACGCTCATTTTGTCAGATAGCGATACAGATAGTAGTGGGGATATCACGCTAGAAGAGTTTATCAACTATGCCAGGCGACATGAGAAGAAGTTGAAGCTCATTTTCACTAATATTGATAGGAACCATGATGGAAAGTTAGATTTAAATGAGATTCTTGTTGTGTGCAAAGAGCAGCTTGGTATTGAGTTCAAGAATGAGGCAGAAGTTAGGGATATGATCATGAGGTAAAAGTATTACAGGTGGTTCGGAATGACTTGCTAGCACAGTATGTATTGATTTAACAACTATGTGTATTTCGTTTTAGGATCGCTGAAGGTGAGGAAGGAACGGCTGGGACTGTAAACCTGAATCCCCATCCGAAATCCAGTCCAAAGAAACGTGGTATGCTTTCCAAGCGTACGCTGGTGGAGGGAGGGAGTTCCAAGGCGGGGTCAACGGCTTGTGAAAAGCTCACTTGCTATGGACTACACTGCGAGACCGGACGGAACGCTGGAAATTTCATGGGAGGATTGGAGGGATTATTTAATCTTGAGTCCACATGTTGACTCCCTTACTGATGTGCTCAGATACTGGAGGCATGCCACGGTTAGACAGCACGTGCTTTCAACTATGTGGTGGGCTCGCGGAACATTTCTTGCTGATTGTGAAATTTGTTCATTGCAGTACCTGGATATTGGAGAAGACACTGCTGTGCCGGATGATTTCACTGTGCAGGAGATGCAGACTGGCATGTGGTGGAGGCACCTGGTTGCGGGTGGGATCGCTGGCGCTGTTAGTAGGACTAGCACTGCTCCCTTAGATAGGATTAAAGTGTTCTTACAGGTGAGATCAAATGGTTTCAGTTAATTATAAAATACGAATTATTTATTGATTGAATTTTAGCAATTGGAATTATTAACTTGCTCATTCGGAGAATGAAAGACAACGTTACTAATTTTGGTCACGGTGTGTGTCTTTCGGCTCCCTCTCTAGTTGCCACACCCCACACCATTGAATTTTTTTTTCAATAACCGATACTTTAAATTCACTGCTTGGATGACCTACCTGGTCAAAAGGGCAAGGTTAAAAATATCTTTTATCTTAGGAATTTTTAAAGATTTCTAAATTCTGTTTTCTCGTCATTCCTCACCTGACTAGACTAGATGAATAGGGTTCATAAGTTTTGGATTGCCAAAATTGAGCTTGACCTAACTGGTCAGAAATATTATGAGCAGAGAACGATGGATGGGTTTTGATATGTCGAAAGCAAATTTAAAAGTATTTTTAACAACCAATTATGACGAGGTCTTAGATTATTACCAATGAGTAAGGTTTTTACTAAGTACTGTTTATTTACGATTATTATTTTTGGTTAACAGGTGCATGGAAAATCAATGGGAGGGCTTCGTACTTGCCTAAACTCAATGATCCAGGAAGGAGGTGTCCTGTCCTTGTGGCGAGGGAACTTTGTCAATGTGCTGAAAATTGCTCCAGAGTCCGCGTTTAAGTTCATGGCTTACGAACAAGGGAAACGATTTATTAAAGGGAATTCAAACCGAGAACTCAGGATTGAAGAGAGGTTTCTTGCCGGGTCTCTTGCTGGGGCGTTCTCCCAAACTCTAATCTATCCTTTAGAAGTAGTTAAAACTAGGCTGGCGCTCAGGAAAACTGGTAAGAATTTGGGATGAAAGAAAAATGTCCATGATTTATCAACAATAAAGTTTGTATATTATTGTGTAATCTTGTTTCTTGACTTTGCAGGCGAGTTTAAAGGTATTTTTGACCTGACATATAAGATGTACTCGAAGGAGGGATTCAAGGTGTTTTATCGTGGATACCTTCCAAATCTGTTGGGTATATTACCGTATGCAGGTATAGATTTGGCAATATATGAGACGTTGAAAAAGTACTATTTATCGCAAAACAACAGTGGCAACACGAACGAGCAGCCTGGAGTGCTGATACTTCTCGCATGCGGAACCATGAGTTCAGCATGTGGTCAAATTGCGTCGTACCCATTAGCTCTAGTCAGAACAAGGCTCCAAGCTTCGTCAACGTTCGAAAATTACTCGATGAGTGGGTTGTTTAAAAGTATAGTGCAGAATGAAGGGCTAGTTGGGCTGTACCGAGGACTCATGCCTAATTTCATGAAAGTGGCGCCTGCTGTTAGCATCAGCTACGTTGTATATGAACGAGTAAGACACATGCTTGGAGTTGAAATGACGTAATGTAACGGATTCTAGTGGGGCTATTTAACTTAATAATTTATTTTGCGTGCGTGCGTGCGTGCGTGCGGGGGAATCCACAGTTTTAGTTATTTTCTTGCTGGTTCAAGAACGTCGTGTTGTTGTTTCTGAACTCTTGCTTGTCGTTTTTTAACACGTGTCGTGTTTTTTATACGCGTAAGTACATTATTATCATGTTTCTTTCCGTGCGGTAATCTCATTCCACGTTCCTCCATAAATATTTCTTTTCGTGCCTCTCCCTTGGTTTAGCCGAAGTGTTAAAAAGACAAGTAATAATTTGTATCAACTGTTGACTATTTATGATCCATTAGTAGTTATGAGTAAGAAGTGAGAAAAACGCCTTTTTCTTTGGAACGAGTTTTTTATTGTGATTCTATAATAAACGTACGTATTTACTGTTTCGATAGGTTAATGCTAGTTTGTAGATTCAGAGCATAATAATTCGTGTTAATATACTATGCATATTTAAATTGTTAAATACACTCTTTCGGATATATTTGACCGCATGAAATTAACGTGTACACACACACGGCTCGTTCAATCAAATAAATATTACCAATTGTTCCGGAAAAAATGAGACGTTCTGCTAACATCATTTCTCACAGAATCGAATTCATTTTGTATTGTTTGCGAAAATCACAATTGTCATACAACTTTAAAACTAATGTGTATGCATAGACTTTGAAGCCACCTTTTGCAAGCATCCGCAGAATTTGACTCTAATTCGATAACCTACAGAGAATGGCACTAGTAATATCTAATCTATACTAAGAATTAAAATATTAGAAATAAAAGCTTTATGAATTCGTAGACAGGCATGCCACTTGCTTTTACATAAATCATTTTTTATTTAAAGCACACAGAACGTATCCACGTCTAAAAGAACATTTTGAAAACCTTTTGTACGTAGTGTTTCAATGATAAATAGATTACTGGAAGGTTATAAAGGTGTAACGCGCAAACCTGACGCCTGATGCAATAGACCACGACAGAGGAGGTAATAAGT
>JAANSM010005249.1:0-10310 GCA_036850725.1 Orchesella villosa | reverse complement strand
TATTAAAACTCAATCAGGTTTCTTGTTGACGTTATTGTGCATAACTATTACGTTCTAAGAGGCCAAATCTGGAAACAACTAGTTTTTGTTTATATTTGAATGATACAAATGATACAATTGCAAAATTTTTACAAGGTTCCGCATTGCCCAAGAATATCAAAATTCTACAAAATATACGCTAAAGGAGGGCACAGACCAGATACGCGCGTATAAGCCGAGTACGCTGTAGGTCGCCTATGGCGCAAATTGTACGCCTACGCCAGCGTAAGCGTTTTTTGAGACACACAGGAACCCGTGTTGCGTAGCTTATAAGCTCGGTTACGTCGAGCGTAGCTTTAAGTTCGGTTACGTCGAGCGTAGCTTTAAAGTTAGGATCGGTTGAAAGAAGCTCAGCTCAACCAATGACTGAGAAAACCCCCAAGCTTGCTAATTCATACATAACAGATAAATATACTGATGCACACAAGTATGTAACTCGACGGTTTGAATTGGGAGATAAATTTAAAATTGATGAAATCATGTGTAAATTGAGTTTTAAAAATAACATTGATGTTGAAATTGCACTTTTAAATGTTGATGCAGATATTACAACTACAAATTACGTTTCTAATTTGGTAACTCAAAATTACAAATTATTTTTCCATAATAAATTCTGAAATTAGTTTCCACTCTTGGTTGCTAAAATTAATAGTTTTTGTAATTCTTCAAATTATATAATAATTATATAATTATTATAAAGTGTAATTTTTGAGTAAATACCCTGATAGAAACGATTGGAACAAAAGTAATATTTGTAATTACCATTAAAAAATATTATTATGAATAATCCATTTCAGAACGAAGCACAAATCTAAACCAAATCCAATATGCTACTTTAACCAGTACTTTGTATGCATGATGCATCAAATGAAACAAAATACGCCATGGAAAGTTGAGATATGTTCAACTCATGAAAACAGTACGCCGCGCAAACATTTATGTACGCTTACGTCGACCGACGCGTATTTTTGGTCTGTCCGCTACGGCGTATCAGGCGTATGGGACCGAGCCTATACTCTACGCGCGTACAAATACGCTTCGGTCCTGCTTTTTGCAGTCGGCGGTGTGTCCCACAAAGCGTACGTAAGCCGACGTAGACTTATCGTAACTCATACGTCCGTATGAAATACGCGCTCTGTCTGTGCCCTGCTTAAATGTACATATAAGGAAGAGGAGGACCATAAATGTACATAAATACTTACACACTCTCTCTCTCACCAGTTTTTATGCATAACAGAACATCATATTATCATCCATTTCCATCCCTTCCTATACTTTAGTTAGTAAAAGCCTTCTTCTTGTGCAATGTGAAATGTGTGAACACAAAACATATCCAGTCCTTTTAAAAAGATCTGATGATGATGATATGGTATAGTTTTCATTCACTGCAAGACTCAAGACTTCAATATGGTATAGCGTGGTGTTGCCGATGTAATAACAAAAAACACTCAATCCCGTTGCTTTTCTCTTCATCATGCATAATATTTTTTTTGTCTTCCACGGAGGTTGCTGAAAGCTCTGCTGTTAGTGCCTTCTTGCTTCATAGTCAATCTTGCCCTGTTGAAATCATCTCTGTTTGAAAGCACCTGACAGAAGCTACACAAATTGTGTGTATATATGACCAATGTGTACTTTTATCTTTTATGGGTATACAATATACATATTTTTATGTATGTCTCTAAATGTGGTTATAACAGCACGAAAGGGATAAGAAGTAATAAGAAAAATAGGAGGATGCTTTTTTGTGCGTGAGGAAAATACACAGGAAGAATATCATGGTGATGTACAGAGAAGAACAAGAAGAGTCTC
The DNA here is from genome assembly GCA_036850725.1 of Orchesella villosa. Taxonomy (NCBI): domain Eukaryota; kingdom Metazoa; phylum Arthropoda; class Collembola; order Entomobryomorpha; family Orchesellidae; genus Orchesella; species Orchesella villosa. The sequence goes on along the minus strand of JAANSM010005249.1, from coordinate 8,462 downwards.
CTCCTCCACAATTGTGAGCATTTTCACATGATTCTTCGTAGAAACTTTTGGTATTGGGTATCTCTCCTGTTTTACTGTTGAAAGGAGGATCCCCTCTAAAATTCAATGTTGCTTCTTGTCTTATGAATTTTCTGTAGGCTGTGAACATTATTATGTGGTTCTTCATGTTGCGTTATTTGTTTTTTATTGTAACTTGTAGCGTTTACTGAACAATGTGAGCGTTTAATTTAGTTGTGCTTTAACCAAACTCGTTCAAACCAGAGTGAGAATGGAATAACACAGGAAGCGTGCTTTAAAACTTGTCATTTGTTTGTGCTACTGCTACGGTAAATTGTAAAACAAAAGTTGGTGGCATCTTCCAACTCTGAACTCGTTTTCTTCGGATTGTGAAACGCAAACAGTTCAAAGACGTAAAAAACTAATCAATCATCAAGAGCAGACTACCAACTACACTGAAACTGCCAAAATCTAATATGGGTAAGTTGAAACTTACGATGACGATACCTATTTTGGCGTTGTTGCGTCATACGTATTAGCTTAATTCAGCCAAAATGTCCATGAAATGAAAACAAGATATGTATTAGAAATGACAAGGATTTCTTCTATTTTTTGCTTTCAGCTAGGGGAAAGGGTCGTGGACGGGGTAGAGGCTCTAGAGGGGGAAGAGGACGTGGAAGGGGGCGAACAAAGAAAATGGTATGTCAATTTCGTTGAATTTGGAACGTTAATACATTACAAATGTTATTTAAATGCATATGCATTTAATTTAGCAAAGCACGGCTGGGTATTACGGAATCCGAAACCCAAAGCACTGATACTGTTTGTAACTTCTTTTCTTGAATTTTCAGATTATAGACAGTGATGAAGAGCAAGAACAAATGGAAACCAGCGACGTAGGTGAAACTCAAAATGACACAGTCGAAGAAGGTAATTACAATAATATAATTGAATCTTTAGTGATGACATTGATGAAGAAAATTGTAATGAACCGAGCTCGTAAATTTTTTCCAGAAACTCTAGTTCTTGGAGAACGCGCAGCAGTTAAAGTGAATTATCTTTCTTTTGCAGAAGAGAGCAGTGCACTTGATGATACAGCTGAAGAATCAGCAACAGAACAGAACCCCAAAGATAGCAGTGTTGAATTCAATATTGATGATGACATATCACAATTAGTTCCACCGACTTTCTCCACCATTTCAAAAGGCCCTCCTCAACCAATGCTAGGTAGATAATGCAACCTTAACCCGATTCTTTACTTTTCATTTTTTATTACCTTTTGTTATCGCAGGATTATCTATAGTTCATTTACTATTTTTCTAGAATTATCGTGGGATCATCAGTATTTGCCCATGGGAGAGAAAGTTGCGAGTCCAAACATTCATATGTGCATCACTTGCAGACTCCCGATCAGATTATACGGACGCCTTATTCCGTGCAAACACATATTTTGTCATGTGTGTGCAGTTAAACAAGGTGATCGTTGTTCTTGCTGTGACGATCGAGTTTCACGCATTGAGAAGGCTCCATTAGGAAGCGTTTTCATGTGTCTTCATGGAGGAATTCAGTTTGGCTATGAAGGTTGCCGGCGTACATATTTGAGTCAAAGAGATTTGCAAGCACATTTTAATCATAGACACAAGCCTAGAGCTTCTTCAGAAAGAAGTGGAGGAGGGGCCACTTCGTCATCATCAGCTATCAACGACGTGCAATCTCCTGTGCAAAGCAGCGTATCTACACCGTCCTCTCATCGGCAAACGATTCCAGTACACTATTCTTCGTCCAGATCCAACCTAATAGCTGTTCCACTCCAGTCTGTTCCTACAAGTAGTCGTACTTCAAAAGATTCCCATTCAGACAGCAGATTTGACAGAAAGTCTAGTTCATCTTATCCTCGTAACCCATCAGGTTGGGGTACTTTCCGGTACTGACGATAACTTTATAATTCGAATCGATTTATTACTCTACAATACTCTACATACTCTAGAAGGTAGTTGTAGAAGTAGTAGAAACTGACCTTGTCTTACTTAAAGGAGGTGTACCCTTTCATGAATAATAATTTGCCAAATAATATCATCGTATATACTGTATTAGAATACACACAGAATGATGCGGAATCTAAGTAGGTCGAAGAAATCCAGTTAGTTTTCTGAGCTTCGTTCTACATAAGTTTGGACCTAATACTAGGCCAGACCCATTACAATGTATTCATCGTTTGAAATTGTTAGATATCTTAAACGACCGGTGCTTCAAAAAAAATTGTGTATGAACATCTTTACCAAACCAACTCCGAGCGTTAGAATTGTATCAGTTAAAAAAACTAACGTTAAGATTTCATTTTACATGTTTTTCGACCTAAGTACACACAGTGACACAGTAGTGACAAAACTAATGACTAAATACGGGGTAACGTAACACTGTATGTGTCCGCGTTACAAGACGATTCCGTGTTGAGCAATACAAGTTGTATTATACAACGACATCCTGTAATCCTTTGGTTTTGTTAATGCAAATATGATTGTACTTTTTGTTAGGAAATATCACTGTAGATTACAAGTAAGTAAATAGTAAATAGCCATGCATAGTGTATCCATAATTGCTGTGTACACTTTCGTATATAAAGTATTCTATAGTATTGTACTCTTTGGACCTAAACTATGCAGTTCGCGTATGACGCATATGTTTTAAAAATGTCACATGTCGAAATAAATCCGTAACATAACTTCTTAAACTTGACTTATTGTTTGTCAGTTATCCAAGTATGTGGCCATTGGCCACCCTTCTAATTGTAATTGGCATTAATAATTATTCGTAAGAAACAACATGGCTGTTAAATCCTTTTAAGTATGTGCATTGTCATCGAAGTAAAGTATGATCGACTTTATTATTGCATCATAATAAGTAAAAGTCAGTATAGTGCGTGTAGTCCATTCGAAAGGAAAAATTAGCAAATGACAATAATAGCCCTTGAACAGTTTTCCCTGAATCACATCTCACGAAATATTTCTCTTTCAGCAGCTTTATATTATTATTACATATTATTGAACATCACATTCAAACTTTTTTTGTTGATTTTGTCGATACAATACTTAATACACTACTTAAACTCGCATCATACCACATTTTCACTTCACACAAACGTTACGCACTAAAGTAAACTCAGTCACCAAACTTATTACATTTTTAATAACCACGCAAATGCGAATTGTAACTACAAACTTGTAATTCACGTAGAAATTCAAACATTAATTTACAATTGTCAATTTTCGATCATAAACCTACAAGTTTGTAAATGAGATTTTGATTTTGAATTATTTAGAATACACTGAAGTAGAGACTAAAATGATTATATACGCATCCATAACAGAATACAAGTCATTTACATAAAACTATAAAGTCCAAATGCAAAATCCCCACATTTGACATATTATTACGTTTGCATCATTTTCAACTTTAATTGAATAATCCGAAGAGAATTCGCAGCATTCACAGATAATTTTACACATTATATTTTATACACAACGGAATATGTGCAAATCTATTCCTTATCTAAGTGTACCTTAATAGAGGACAAAGAGACTTAAGAATGTTCTTGTTCGTACAAATGCCAACAGGACTAATATGTATAAGAAATAAAATCACTTAGACAAATACAATTAGAATGGTTAAAAAGTTCCTATGGGCTATAATCAAACGTTTTACGCAGCCTTGCAAAATAAAACTTTCTCCGCTAAAAAAGTAACTAAGTTTAGGATTCGTTTGGTTCATAGCCAAATTACGCACTTTGAGTGGATATGGTTGCACAGTAGTTTAGGCTTACTTCACACACACCATAGAGATTGTTACGTTAATACCAAGATTGCCATTCTCTGAAAAAAGTTTTGCCGTACTTGTATCAAAAAACAAGCAGTCAGAGTTAAGAATCGCTGAGGATACACCATCATGTATTGAGATCGGGGTTGCCTCCCAAATCAGCCTTCTACGGTTACCATTCAGCTCCAACCTATCGTTATAAAATTAGTTCTTTAGCCTGAAGGAAACTACTAGGACGAACTGGACGAAGTTAAAAAATTGGTTATATAAATATTAAGTAGTTTTTAAGTACCTGTAGGCGAACTGTAGAGTTTGTTTACGTGATCCAATGAGTTGTACAATGGCAAAAAACTTTTCTTCTCCATTCTTTTCTTGCTTCTCCAAAACTAACATGAAATGGTGCCCAAAGCAGCTCTGAAATATTTAAATTCAACACGTGTAAAACTAATGTACTTAAATACAGCACTCATAACACGCTCGCTCCAATAGTCCAATAAACTGGAAGCAGAAACAAAATTATACCCTTACCTGCATCATAACCCAATCTACAGCACCTAAACAATTTAAAACACAAATCGTTAAAATATGATTTCAATAATGTAGCGATAATAATAACTGAGTTATCAGATCGCACGAGTTTAGAAATATTGCTGAAGCAGTGATATACTGCGAGCTGTGACCCGATAACTCAAACGCTCATTATCATTCTTAGCAGTAGGCAATATTATTTGCTGCTACAATTATTACCTGGAAGATTGATGTCCGTTGCCAGAAAAACAATATCTTCCCCTTGCAAAGTTGTTATTGATTTATGATTTACTAAGAGATGTGGCATTACTTGTTCTAACGATCCTGAAAAATAAAAACGATCCAGTATTGAAGCCAGAACTTATTAAGTACTTACAAGAAAACTGGAAAAATCATATAACGTTGATTTTACCTTGCCATTTACAATTTGTTCCAGGACACGGGCAAAAATATGGACGACAATCGCAAGCGTCTTCGTGGTCCTGTATAAAGAAAATAAACGGTTCTTCGTTTATAGTCCATCACTAATTAAAGACAATAATAATAAATGTAATCGTTGGTCATACTGAATAAAACGAAACATACCGCTTTCTCTGTATGTAGTAAAAGAGCTCCACAACCATTTTGCGCATATCGACATGGAAAATGAACCTGAATGAAAAAAAATAAGCAAATCTCTCAATGCATTGCAAAACATCAAACTAATGCTCTTGATGAGATGGGTAACGTAAAAGAATAACTTACTGTCCCTGCTACTTTTTCCATTGCAAGATTTCTTATATTTCCTAAAGAAAGAAACCAATATTTATACTTTAAAATGCATTAGTTTTATTAGTGAAGCAACGATCTAAGGTCACTTTTCTATTAACATTCTGGCCAGTTACTAATGATTTTTAGTAAACACGAAATATATTTTACCTAAAGGACCACGACATTGTGCACAACAATTATTTAGCTTCGGTCTACAAGCTGAACATACGAGATGACCCGCTGCGCACTGGAATACTGTAAGTGATTGTAACATATATCAAATCACAGTTGGCGTTGTCAGATTCCCACATGCTCTTTTTCAAAAACGTATTATAAATATAATCCTGAAATTGTGAGTAACTTACTCGGTGGAAGAACATAGTCGTAACAAATAGGACATTCAAAGAGACTCGCTAGATCCGGAGGGTTACCATCAACCACTGTGCCATTTGTTACTGGTGCAGCTGTTCCGCTACGTCTATGTTTCATTATTGCCCCGCTAGCCGGGCTCCCACTAGATGTTCCTCCAACGGACATCAACGGCAAATTATTCATGTTATCCATGGTGTCAAATTGTTGAATGTAATAATGGAAAAGTAACAAGCTCGTTGGAACTCGAAACTAGTAGATCCCTTTGTATTTGAATACTAACTATTATACTTGGTTTGATTAAAGTGAAGTGAATGTTGCAGACTGCAGACCACCCCTTGACAGAGAGATGTACCTCCCCCTAAACTCCTTTTTGCACTATACGCAGGATTGGATAGATCCCTAAAAGAGATAGGAAAAATATTCAATTACGCTTGCGACTTGAACTATTGTGTAAACGTACTCTAATTGTGCTTCGTTATAGGTAGTAAATAAAATTGTACGTTACCTACCAAATCCGATTCAAAACTTCCTCTCAGCTTAATACTGCCATGTTTTTACATCTAGTATCAAAGGTCAATTCTCTACAAAGTCTTTGCTCTATGAACCCGTAGCAATTTATTACACCGCAGCGTTTTTAAGACAAGTCCTCCACATCCACAGAAGCACGTAACGCCAACTCCAGCTTCCACTCCTCACGCTGGGTAAACAAAGTCCTTTGAACCTGATAAAATAAAACAAATCGGTGTTATTTTCTTATCACCAGAGCACCTATACAAAATTACATAGCAAACAAAACTAGAAGCCATTATCTCATCGATCTTTCAGTAATAGGCATTGATGCAGGCCAACAGCCATAGCTAATACGCAGAATTTGGTGACGATAAAAGGTTTTAGGTTTCATATAGTCACTATTATCCTTCACTAGTTCAAATAACGTCATTATGATTGCTACATACATTTTTTACGTATGTTTCCTTCCACACTCTATTGCATAAACTAGCTGTTAACTTATTACTTACCCTCAAGAAAGTGTTGCAAAATGAAATATTAACATTGCGAAACGCTAACTAATAAAATGTGAAAGGATACTGAACTATATTCTAACAAGAAGTTTCAAGCAACGTATGGAACGAAACAAATCTGTAAGTAAAGTAACTAAAACTTCAAAAGCCTCCTCTCTCTAAAGGTGGACACAGACAGCTAATGTGCTGTGATTTGTGATGTGATGGAAGTGGAACCACCATGAAACACCTTAGCCCAGGCCCAACCATTTAAGAAGACATATTACTATTAGTAAAATCTGTGTCTGTCTAGCTCTGCGTACCGTAAGAAATACAGAATATTACCTCTCTAATGATGGATGATGGTCATTCACAAAAGCTATCTATCCCTAATATCTCATCGCAGATGCCAAAACTGATATTATCTCTCTCACTCCACTCCAACATATCCAAACATCTTAGACCAACTCAAATGACCTCTAACAAGGAGTAATAAATATTAACATAATTTATGCATACTTCTCTTCTCTTCTCCACTGCAATGCAAATATATATAAAGTCAAAAGTGTTCTTCCTCAAAACACAAAACATTAGCAGCTCCACAAAATATATTTTTATCACATCAAAAATACCAAAATCACAAACTTATCCAACATACATTACTTTATATTTCTTTCTAAAAGTTTTTGCTTCACTTTACAACTTACCTTTTGAGATAATTATTTGTAGAACAGAGAACAGGAGAAGGATGAGGAGTAGAGGAGATGATGAGATGTGTGCTTGTTGTGTGTGATGATGATGTGACGTGAGAGAATTTTTTATTGCATAAAAACTGCAAGCACGAAGACGAAGAGAGAGGAGGTGAGGTGAGGTAGTCGCAGTAGGCTTTGAAAAGGCAGGTTGTTGGTTGTTGTGTTGTATTATTTGTATGTAGTAATATTTTTTGGGCTATTTTGTTATTTATGAGATGAGACTCAATATCAACTACTATACAGTAGTATATTATAGTATAATGCACGCATTATTATATTTATGTGTGTGTGTGTGTTATGTTATGCTGATAGTTTTGTGTTGATGATATTATATATTGCTGCAGAGTGCAGAGAGCTGTTGTTTCGGATATGATGTGAATAAAATATTATCGCAATGAAATGCAACTCCTCACAGAGAGCTCATAATACTCTGTGCCCTGTGCATTTGCAATCTCACACGGATGGTTGGATGGATATGGATGGCGAACTAAAAACCAAAAGGAGCTTTTCATACTTTTATTCTCTGGGTTTATACAACACTATATAATATACACATGCAGTAGGAGCAGAAGGAGCAGCAAAATATTATATGAGCAGATGTAAGTTTCTTTTTGTTAAAAGACAGAGATTATGATATAGGTTAGAGGATGGGTATAGCAAGTTATATTTATTGCTATATATATATATATGGGCCTTTTCACACAGGCAGAGAAGTTAGATTGCTTTACAAAACCTGAGAAGAAAGAAAAAATCCACTTATTAATATAGGCATGTTTGGTGGTGTGGTAGGTATATTATAGGCACTCTCCTTCACTATTGCCTTGTCCGAGTGCCGAATGAATGCTATATACTACTGCTCTCCGCTATTGCCAAAAGAACACAGCAACATATATATATATATATTTATACCTTGCTTCGCATAAGGTACATAAAACCTTCCTGTTTTTCTACATCTACCAACATCATATTTTGCTGAGGAGCGAGTGAGCTCAGTGTTCTGAAATGTAAACCTGAAAGCGTTAAGAAGAATGTAGAGGAGAGGCTAAACGGAGGAGGAGGTTGAAAGGAATGGAATGGATGATGGAATATTAGTTTTTGTGTAATACAGAAATCATCATCATCACATCAATAGGGAGGTTTCGCAAATGAGATACGGTGATGGTGATGGTGACGGTACTACAATCACCGTCACCATACAGTACTGTAATGCAGGGAGGTTTCGCAAATTTGATTGTAAGCTGAATATTGT
>JAANSM010005248.1:0-10313 GCA_036850725.1 Orchesella villosa | reverse complement strand
TATCTGGTGCATTTCATATTGCATTGCAATGTGATATGTGAATGTAGATGAAAATAATTGTATGATGTAATGTAACACAAGCTCTCAAGTCTCAAGCTCCCTTCTGTTACTACGCATTCTGATGGAAGAGAAAGCATAGATTTAGAGATACACACATTACTTAGGCACACACACATGGCATAAAATACAGCATATATATTTTGTCCTTATAAAGAGGCTTTCAAAGACCTCTTTCATCTTTCCACCTTCTTCAAAATCCCTTTCCTTCCTATGTTCTCTGTCACTTTGTAGAAGCAGAGAACTCTCTTGTGCAACACACTATTATTGTCACAGATGATGTAGAGCATGGACAAATATGCGTGAACAATATTGTAATATATCTTAGCAAGACGAAGTGTTGTACAGAGAGTGAAAATAAACCGATCAGTTTGAGCCAAGAGAAAGCCAGCTTGATGAATTTAAGGAATTTTGTTTTACGAGGAAAAAGGGAATTATAAAAGTGTTTGCTAACTTCCGGGTGATCATATTGTGTGAATTATTAGCTGAAAATTAGTATTATTCATGAGGAAATATTGAAGGTTGGTTTTGGTTTGGTTCAGGCTATATACCATGCACGGTGAATGTAAAATATCTACGAATGTGAGCAAGCAACGTAGAGGAATGTTGAAAGGAATCATTTATGAGACCTTTGGACTTTGGTCGGACTCTGTTGAAAGTTAGCGATGTGATGTGATATGTACATATGCTAATAAAACTACAAAAGCAAGTTTTCGGCTTAGTTATACTTTCGGTCGTGTGAGCAAATTGGGAGCAAAAAAATAAGGGGATTTTTCCGAATTAGAGTGGTAAGTAGGATCTCTCCATATTTTTTTAACTGAATCTGTCAATAATAGATATAGCATTTTAGGAGGATATATACACACAATATATATATATATATTAGTTGTTTATATATCATTACCATTTAAGGAAACATATTTAATTTCATGACATCGACATTTATTTTTTTTCGTTTCTTTAAAGAAATGACTGATGACTGACGTATGCGTGGAAATGCACGTATACAAACGATTAGGAACTAGTCATTATCTATCGGTATAATTAGTTCAAAAGTCACTGGACGGAACATATTCTGTAAATACGACGACAGAGTTTGTTTCAAAACAACAAAATTTTATCAGTATCACCGTGTCATTCCACTGTGGTAAATAATGCTTTCGGTGCGCTAAGAACGTGCGATAAATTGTAAAAAAACATTATTCTTTCATAAGAAACTTATTTAAATAGCGTCAACGTCAACAGCAGTGACATCCATTACAGGATGAAACTTTTGCTCTAACTAATAACCACATTAATTGCCTTTTTCATGGCGTGAAGTATTCGTACACACAGTTTTAACGACTTTAACTAGCTCTCATCTTCCGTATCAATATAATAAATCAAATATTAGCAAATCTATTAGTAGTTGTTGGCTTACTCAAATGAATAAAACGATTCCTCACAACGTCTTTTTCATAAAAGTCAAAGCCAAATTTTATTTTGGGGACAAAGTCATGGTCAGCGTTTTGTAGACATTTATCAATTTTGACAATATGACATTGACATGTGCTTGACAGAAATTTCATTTTAATAAATGCTGTCTGACCTGGCGTGAAATCTGAAAGAGACTTTGAATCAAGTTCAATTACCAATGCCAATGCCACATATTCACTTCTTCAAAAGAGTGGAGTGCTAATTGGTTGGCTATTGAAAGTTATCTTTAAAAACAGGCGGTTACTTGAACGCAGATATTTTATGGTGTCTACAATGCGTGAAGCGAGACCATAAAATGTTTAAATAGGAAGTAATAGTGTAAGAACCGGTGACTGTAAGATAGCATCAAGCATCGACTTCTTCCTGAATATTTTTTAGTTAAATTCCAAAGAGAACAAAATCATGGTGCAAGGTGATGGTGATAAAATGTTGACAGGCAGTTGAGTAATTACTTCTTCATCCATAACAAAATCGTATATTATGCTGCATAGTCATCTTAGAAAATTGGTAAATTAAGCTTATAATGAGTTCATTGTGTTCCAAAAATCTGGATAAATGAAGTACTCAAAACTGACTACGAATACCGGCAATATTATGTACATTTGCTTCTCTAATTTTTCCATTATGACATTTAGTGCTCAGTTAAAATAATGATCTGTTCTTGTTTTACGATGCAAAACTCTTGAAAAAAGTTTTCCCATATTTGTTATAGACATTATACATACATAAACCGTGCAAGATTTTTCATTTTTACCTAGATCTTTTGTTCAACTTCAACCAAAAGAATGGCTGCCATTACCCGTTCATCAATGTCAGAATAAATTTAAATTTAGGATGTGATATTCAGTATTCAGTATTTGTTTGTATTTTTCTGTAAAAGCTATAAAAGATAATGCATATCTATAGAATGTGACAAGACTTAAAAGCTACGGTGATTCATGGAGGGTTACTTGGAATTTCCAATACCTACTCACTTCATACAGCTCAATGTTGAATGTTATAATGTGAGCGTTAGCGTTGCATCTATATATTTTTATGGGAGTGCAGTTTTATTTCAACTCTGAACTCTAACTAACTATACTCATCACACCGTCACACCACCATGCATGACTAGTTGAATGAGTTTGATATGAACAAAACTATCCCTGTGAAATTCGCAAGGCAGCAACTGGTTACTAAAAAGCATGAATGCATATATATATATGTATGGAATGCTAAATTTGAATATAATTTTTCTTTTTATTCCAACTTGCAAGACAAGTCTTCTCATTTCATATGCATGTACACACATTCACTTGATTATTGTACAAAACATTTTTCAGCAAGCCAATTGCAAGTCGCAAATATTACTTGTCAGTTGTTTACTTGGATGATACCCTGATATATACTTGTATAAAATCTTAAATTTTGTTTGTTCCTATTTTTGGTATGCTTATGTAAGTCCTATACCTATAAACAAGTGTATATCCGTACATAAACATTTTTCAAGTTTTGCATTCAGAATTCAGATATATATGCTTTGGCTATATAGAAAATTTAATATTTGGATACATATTCCAAAGTTGTAATGCAGTGTCCATATCATGTGGAATATACTCAGTATACGACTTTTGCTTGTCATTTATTTCGTATCAAATACTTTTCTTTGAATTATATGTATCTACATCTTGATAATAGAGCTGCTCTTACTGTCTATATCCGTTTACATATTTAATGGATGCATATCTATATTTTTACAACTTTAAAGTAGAATTTTCTTGAATCTTAAATCGTGTCAAGTTTTTATATTATAATGTTATGGTCGGTTTGCTAATTCTGGATGCAATTTTTATTACTGTTGACTGTGCATCTCACTATCTTTACGTTTTACTATGAAGATATATATATATATATACATTTCTTCAAAACAAGAAAGGATTAAAAATTACTTTTTCAATTTGCATTTCATTGTTGTTACACTACTTCAGGTAGGGTAGGTTGTAGTAGGTAAAGGTTTTACAATTACAGGTGTCTTTGTACTACCCTCATCTTTTTTCTCGAATTCTCAAAAACATTTTTTTTAAATTCTCAACCAGTAAGAGAGTTTATTCCTAGGTAGTTGTTGGTTTGGTTATTATTACGTCAAAAGTCAAGTGAAGCCAAAGTCAAGGTGGGTTGAGTCATTTTTTTAAAGAATCAAAAGGTGATATTTGGATATTAGATGTGAAAACCTACTCTCACCTGCCATCCCACCTTATTTGTATATCCTTGTGACTTTGTGGTTCTGACAGGTTTTCAGATCTTTTCGTGCCCCTTGTTATCATCACCCTCCTTCCCTCCCAGCAGTGAATTTTAATTTGTCATTGAAAATAGCGTCAAAGACAACAACATCTCAACATATATCCATCCATATTTATGTTCGTGTATATAATAATGATGATGCTGTTGAAGAAATTACGACGCAGAAAATATTAATAATGAAATATTCCTTATTTCTTCAAGCTTGTTCGAAATTGTTCTGACGGTGGGTTTTTGTAGTGGCTCATTTCATTTTTCGTTTACTCAATTTGACTCTCACCTCGACAGATTTGTTTGGCTTTAAAAAAAATGTGGAAAAAAATTTGTGCGATAAAAACAATCCTCATTAACTTGTAATTAAATAAGAGTTTTCTAAACTCGAGTTTGTCGTGCTGTTTTTGTAGTTGAAGGTGATAACTACACGCTTTACGTGTACACTATTACGCGATAGTTTAAAAAAGGTGTATATGAGCAGAACTTTTTTTGTTCATTTTTAAGAGAAAAGTTTTTATACATGGGTTTATTTGTCGTTGTGAAGATGAACACTAATGAGGTTGATAATAAAGCGGATGATGGGAGATGGAACGTGCCTCCGAATTGCTGAGGATATTGGTAATTTTATGAGATTTCCTCAAGGAAGGACTCGTACCGTTTGCTAGTTACCCTATCGCATATCATATCCTCATTCTCTTCAAGGATATATTTTTGTTCCAACAAGTCCAACTCCAATATACTTACAAGAATAAAATCTGTTTTGCTTAGGAAGCAACAAGCAATCTAATCTAACCTCATGACTCATGATACATATTTCGCAGCAGGTAAAAGACACTTTGCACTCTTGTCTTTTTATGTCACATGATTTACTTTAAATGGATCAACTTTTCTGCTGTTGCTTAAAATGCAGGCTAAATTGAATACGTAAACTATAGCGATGCATTTTTTGTCAAGCATTTTACAAAGAGATCATTGGTCACGGCCTGTGGAAAAGGATGATATTGTAAATATTCATGGGATATATGACTTACTACTGTACAATACTTAAATGGATGTTGCAATATTTTATCATGATACATCCATTATACTTCTCACTAAGCTACACTCCTAATAGATCATGTTAGTTTAGCTTGCACTACATTCGTTCGCGTGCAAATGCACAACTTACATAAATATGTACATAGCTCTTTATTTATATGATGATAGAGCGCATTTTACTTAAGATGCACTTTGCATTCCATTATCCCATGACAAGAGATGTATGCAAGCTGTACAAAATGGTCTTCAGTTAGACCATATATCGCATCGTCATCATCATCATCAATCATTTCATTCCTCCTCATCAAATCTCATCGCTCAAAGACTGAAGGCTATAGGCAGGCTCTCTTCTCTCACTCATTTTGCATTTAAGTGGACAAAGCACACTATATACACGCCATTCTCGTAACGTATAAAATTTGTCCCTCTCTCTCGACTTCTCATTTAAACTTTAAAAAGTGGGACAATGATCACACACTCAATCCACTTGAACTCTCCAGATTTTTTGCGCTCTAACTTGAGTTTGAGTCCAGTTTAGAAAACTTTTCCATGCTGCTTGCATGTTTTGCATTATTCAATTCAAGGCAAACCAATTCAACTTCCAACAACTTCGCTTTTATATTTAAAAAAAACCTGTGAGTGTGAATACACGGTCGTACAACCAGAATATTTTTATACCTATAACCCATAAGGATTACCATATTAATTATTATTATTGTACTTGTTCTTTTGAGCTCTCGCTAGTCTTTGTTATCAACCAACGCTTCTCTTTCATTATCATCTTATTCAGATATATACACACACATTTTTTGTTATGGATAAAACTGGAATGAGAGTCAAGTAGTTTTGTGACAACTGTCGTACTAAAAGGATTCATGATAAGGCAAGATAGACCCCCCAATGATTTGTCAACTTGAGGTTAAAAAGAGGAAAATGTAGAGGATTGAATAGATCTCTGGAATCAGTAAAGCACAGTAATCCACTGTAATATATCATTTAATATGGTATTGGACAAGATTGAAAAAAAATATAATATATATAATGTACTTCATTCATTTCTGATAATATGAGGCGATAAGTGGTTAAGCCGTAGGAGGCGGAACAAAATTCCGTTCTCGAAAAATTATTCGCTACAAATTTGTCTTAAATTGTCAATCACAGCAGTGTTCATAAAATTAGCATTCTTATTCTTCTGGATTGGATTGTACAATTGGATTGTGCCTTATTAATATTTTATTGATTGAAATTTGAAAAGCAGAATTATATTTTTGTGTGTTTGCTTATCCTCACATTCAAAAGAAAGTAGTGTAATATGTATATGACAAAAATATTCAATGAATCTTTTGTGTACTGTCTTCCATTGTGAAGAATATGAATGGAACTGAACTTTCAAGCAAGAAGCATCATTGTGTGAGATGAAAACAAAGGACCATGACACTAATTTACTCATGACAAATATCTTTTCCTTATTTCAGTACTCCAAGTCAACCAAGATATTTTGTGGAGAACTGGTAGAAACTCAAGAGTGACTCTAACTTGAACTGAGAATTAATATATTCACATCCTATTTCTACAAAGATATATCTTTATTATCAGCATCATTCTCCAAAAAAAGAAGTGTTTGTGAATGTTCGACTGCTGATATCAACTGTGTACAAAATGGAGACAAAAACTGAATGTAAATCGGAACCAACGAAGGAAACAGTGGTTAAAGTCAAAAAGCCGAAAACGTGAGTACAGTTGACAATAGATACCTATAATTTATTTTCAATATATAAATTACGTTACATACATTTAAGCATACCAACCACGTATCTGCATGAGTAAATATTGAAATCATTTACGAAAAACATCTTAAGTCCGTCAAGCTGTAACAACCAATCTGGGATCGCATGAAATAATTTTGTAAATTAAAACCATGTGTTTACAGTGAAGGACACCAGTTTGGTTACCTCTTCCCAATCTTGAAATACAAAATATGCATAATCCTAATCTATATAGAATGTTCTAGAAGCTAACCAAAAAACAGTATATCCCCCAGTTTTTTTATAGTTTCTACGAAATATACATACATAACACCTTGAAACACGTGTGTATATACATTACATTGCATTACAAAAAGCATGCAAAAAGGTAATCGAGGAAGCGAATTTTCAATCCATATTCCACACAGTTTATTCTTTTCAGGTCGACCTATTATTATTGTTGTGCGTGAATACGTATATATAAGCTACAGCTACAAATACAGTTTTTGCGTAAGCATACATTATAATGCGTACGAGATTTTAGCAATCCGAAAACTGCATTTTATCAATTAATTAAACATTGCAAGAGGGCAGGTTTTTTAATATAAATTTTCTCTCAATGTTGAGTTTGAGTCCAAAGACATCTTGGTCAACGTACCTACTTATATACGCATACGATTTTACTCTCGGGCGCATTATATGAAATTGTAATTTGTATTGGATATACATGTACCTCCAAACTTGTTCAAACCACTAAAATTACAAAGTGCAAGTACCCAATTGGTCTTTCTCGAAAGTGTCTACGTGACTTAAGATATTATGATGTGGATAGAGAGAAGATAGGTATTGAATGAATAAACTTTATAACAACATACAAACTTCTTAGGCGACTCATGACTGTTCATCAAGATTCAAGATGAATTAGAATGCAGGGTTCAGCAGCTTTTATATTGAATTTATGTTGAGTATTGAGTAATATATAGGAGAGGATGGAGTGGAGTTTGGAGTTGGATGGAGGTACACAAAATGCGTATCGTATTACTGTATATAAAGTACAGCTCTGATATCAAATTGTGGATATATCATCGGCGTCAGGCGTACGTATAACTTGCCTATACACACTTTTATACTCACTTTGTATTTTTGTGCGTACACTCATTTTCATTTACTCATCGTCAACACAATCTCCGTGTAACCAGAACGGGATAATAAATAACCTTGTATTTGTGCGTATGCTAAAAGATAGAATGGGAACACGCACTTGGTACATGTTCAAAACACGCATATTTTTTTGCATCTTTACACACATGTGTGTACAATATAAGTAAGTGTATATTTATCATATACCTTATAGGTTCCTTGTGCACTGAGCCGGAAGCAACTAAACGAATTCCCCCAAAAAAAATTTACGCGTGTACGCTTGTACGCAGCTATGAATAAAGCTACAGCTGGGGGAATAGAATACGCATCTCATCGTGAATGAATGTACGGAATACCAAATTCTGTATTGATACGAAAATAAAATAGCAGCACAGAGGGGCTTTATGTAGCCCTTGAATGGCTTGAGATAAAGCTCTTATAAACAAAAACAGTTTTTTTTGCCAAAGTTGACATTCCATTGACGACTGGCTATGTAGTAGCGAAAGCGAAATGAGATTGTAATATTGACTGGCATGTTTTGGATTTCCTATGTCCTTGGTTAGGAAAGATGTTGGATGTTTGGATATAGTTTCATGTTTCAGAGTTTAGCAAAGGAGTGGAGTAGTTTTATATTTCGTTGAGGACATGGCTTAATTAAATTATATTGGTTTGCTCAATGCTATCTGGACAATATGATATTAGCAAAAGAGGATTCTATATCCCTATCGAATGTTCGAGAACGAGAAGTCATCAAAATAGACTTGTTTATGATTTATGTTTTGGTTCTACTCGAATGGATTTTTACTGGCTTTAATAAGGAACATCTGCATTTTTCAGGACAAAGTTAGAGATTGTTATTTTGATAGAGGATTTAAGCAGCTAAAAGTTATAATAATATATGTTTGAATTGAATAATAATTTGCTGCAGCTGTATTGACCGCAGCCAACAACAGTTTTCAATTTCGCGATTGACGTCATCTCCTGAGAGCCCTGATGCGTTATTGTTAGTGCAGATTTAAGTTCACAGACTGACAGCAAAATAACTGCAAGAAGCAAGTTGCATTATAATTACAATGCTACTTTCCTATATATTTAGCTGATATTGCATATGCATATAAGAAGCAGGTTGTATTTATTTAATTGCATTGTTGTTGTCTGTCTTTAGAGTGAGCAATTGGAATTTGCTTTTATCTCATATTATTATAACATTTACAAAAGAAGAATTTGCTATGCATATATTTATATAGAAGAGGCTGGCTCTATGCATTCTCATTCTACATCCCACATTCGACATTATTGGAGTATCGACTCCTCTCCACGTGCAGGGGTCAAACTAAACAAACTGCTATAGTTATACGCAGCGCTTTACCAAAAGAACTTAGCTATATAGCTGTAAAATTAACGTTAGATTTGTATTAGATATGATGATGCAGAGATAGAGATACGATACGAATCCAAAATACTGTGGCATGTTGCAATTCCTTTCTAAATCTGCCTTGGTGGTTGCTCAAACTAGTACATCGTGCATCGATTACAGTCCAGAAGAATAGCTTACTTGGAGCAGCAAGGGGAAACGGAATCTATTATTTTAAGAAATTCTTTTTGAACTGGTATGAAGCGGAGATGAAAGGAAGAAGCCAGGCAGTCTGTGGCATACATTTTTTAGCAACATTAGCAAATTATTGAACGTATCTAAAGCTGAACCGCATTGAGCGTAGGCAGAAGCCTAAATTTAGTTTTTCCAAAATTTATATAAGTTATATTACTGCGATTCAATTTTTACTAATTGACTTATTACTACAAGGAATCTAAGTTTCATAAAAACACTTTAGAATTGCACAATAAATACTGAATGATAACCAAAGCTGACAAATTGAATCCAAAAGGTTCTTTTGTCTTTAACAATATTGAAGCCCTTCCCATAAATATCTTCAATATTCTCCGTCTGATCTTACCAAACCTTCCAACTGCTGACGAAATTTTTCCTGATAATTTCTTGAAGGTTAAGCCTGTTCTCAAGAGGTGTCCAATAGATAACACATTTTTTCACAAACCAAAATTTATTTGATTTTCTCTCTTATCTCATATTATCCACAAAATGTCTCAAGAGCCTGTCTCTCCTCTGAAGCAAAAATGGTGATCATAAAGTCAGCTTTATTTTTGTCATTATCATCAGGAGCTAAAATGAGCAACCTCATCTACTACACACTTGACACTAGCCACCAAAACTGGTTTTCTATTTTCCATAACATGACATGACGCTCATGCTTCATCATCATCTCTTTCAAACCAAACATATGACATGACACCACACGACTCGACATTTATATATTTATTTTATTGTAATTTAAACTGCGACACAGAAAAATGTGTCTAGATTTTTTAAACCTGGGATGATTCTATATTCTACATATGATTTTGAGCTGAAGAGAGTCGAGAGTGGAGATCATCTGCTGCTCCTTTTTTTACCACCTCTTCGTTATGATGCGTACGACACCACCTTTAGGATTCAACATTATAAGCAAAAGCACGCAATGAGTTCATGTCTATGGCAGTCGTCATTAGGGTATCTCTATATCTCTCGCT
>JAANSM010005247.1:0-10313 GCA_036850725.1 Orchesella villosa | reverse complement strand
AGATGGCTGAAGCTATTACTAATGACTAATTTTAATTTGTGAAAAATTTGTTTGTTATAGGAGGTGTGTTTTTGGTGCATGAATGAAGAGCTGGCAAAGGAAGGGGTATGACAAGTCGTTCATCAGTTTTTTGGTTGCCACCCATCTTCACTTTCACCATCACGTCCAAATCGATTCCAGCTTGGATGCCGTTGCAAATTGAAAGGAAGCTGAAGTGAACTTGGGAAAGGCCAGTTAAACTGTGATTGTGCACGCTCTTATGCTTTTATTTGTGTCAAAACTTTTACTGTAAAGTAGTTCAGCCGAACATTTTGCGCAGTTATATGTGATTGGAATACACTTTGTCGCATTCATGTTGGGAGGGGCAGTAGGACAATCAGATTGAACGGGCAACTAAAATGTTGCCCGTATAGTACGCCTGTCCCTTTAAGACCCCAGTTTCCATTGGAGATTCGCAGGGGATATAAATTTAAACCATAACCCATCTCGTTCTAAAACTAAAAGCTATTCAGAAGCATTTTCTGTAATTTGCAAACTTCTGTTTGCATTTTTCACATTAATCAAAGTATCTCATTAACGTGGAGTAATTCGAGATTTTGTAACAATCAACAATAATAACATCCCTCTTTCGCTTTCTGGCCGCAAGTAGCCTTCGCTTCGTCGATTTTCTCCAGCCCCTTCTACGCTAGTGGTTTAACAGTTGTAATTGCTACACAGCAAAGATGAGTAGCCGTCAAAGAACATCGTCGTCTGCGGATCAGCGGAATTCCAGTAAGTGGTTTACCCTTTCTTACGATTAAATCCATAACATATTCTATCATTGCAGTCATTAAATAATTCGGGTCTGGTCCTTTACGTGAACATTGCCCATTACAAGTTATGGTTAAAATTTCATTGTTCTTTGTCTTATAACAGTTTCTTCAGATGGTGGCAAGGTGACTACAGTGATAGCCACTCCCGGGGCTGGACCAGATCGACCTCAGGAAATCCGTTACACGGATACAAAGCCCATAGGAAACGGAAGCTTCGGTGTGGTGTATCAAGCCAAATTATGTGACACGTTAGAGCTAGTTGCAATTAAGAAAGTCCTCCAGGATAAGAGGTTTAAGGTAATAAAGCCATCATTTTCTCACAATAAGATGTACGATTACTGGGTCAGTTTATTAACATATCATTGGTTTTAAATTCGTGTTTTACAGAACAGAGAATTGCAAATAATGAGACGGTTAGAACATTGTAACATAGTAAAGCTCAAATTCTTTTTCTACTCCAGTGGTGAAAAGGTAAGTTATTTTGTTATACATTTTGGATTTTGATGGGTACTTGCATGCATGCATATAGATTACGTTTTCATTACATTCGAATGTTTTGATTTTACAGAAGGATGAGGTCTACTTGAACTTGGTGCTGGAGTATATTCCCGAGACCGTGTACAAAGTTGCGCGTCATTATAGTAAAAACAAACAGACGATCCCAATCAGCTACATTAAACTGTACATGTATCAGTTGTTTCGAAGTCTGGCATACATTCATTCTCTCGGAATTTGTCATCGTGACATCAAGCCGCAGAACTTGCTTCTTGATCCTGCAACGGGAATATTGAAACTTTGTGACTTTGGTAGCGCCAAACATCTCGTCCGTGGAGAGCCAAATGTATCCTATATCTGCTCACGATACTACCGAGCCCCTGAACTCATTTTTGGTGCTATTGACTACACCACCAAAATAGGTAAGCATAAATTCTCTCCTGGCACCTTTACAGGTTATGATTTTGCATTAGTTACAGTTGGTTAACATAATAATTGGGTTACTTTTATAGATGTTTGGAGTGCTGGTTGTGTGCTGGCGGAATTGCTGCTGGGTCAGCCTATCTTCCCCGGTGATTCAGGCGTTGATCAGCTGGTGGAGATTATAAAAGTTTTGGGGACGCCCACGCGTGAGCAAATCAGGGAAATGAATCCAAATTACACCGAATTTCGGTTTCCCCAAATCACTGCCCACCCGTGGACTAAGGTATGCAACTTTCATATATTTCAGATACCATATTTACTTATGTTCACTATGTAGTTTCGTACATAAACATGTAGGCAATGGTTTCGTCGACATGATAATGAAGTTTTGAGCTTCAATCTTTTATTTTGAGTAGGGTTATTATTTTTAACATCTCTACCTTCACTACATTAATTAATTTCATTAGTAAATAACTCTCAAATATGTTAGACTCAGTTGTACAAAAACTTACATGTACCAAGGGACAATACCAATCAAATATTATGATAAAATAGCGCATGTTGATTCTCCACACAGCAAAGGTTACAGCAAATGTGTGTATCTACCACTTCATCACCTAAACAGCGAATTAGAGTAAGTGTGATCAATAGGCGATCATTATTTTGCCCTGTGTTTGCAGTGTAATCCATTCTGTCGGCTCGTCTCTCTTGTTACATTTACAATCGATAAAATATTTACTAACAATGCAATGAATGAAGTGTTGAATGGCAAGTGTGAGATTACCGTAGTGAAGTCTTAAATGTTTTCTCCGACTGATGTCTGCATTGCTCAATGGAAAAATCAATTTCATTGACACATGCCACAAGCAATGCCTATGCCTGCGTGCATGCATTGCAACTTGCAACGCTATCTCTTCCTGTAGCCACATTTGCTGTAACCTAAATATTTGCTGAAACAACCTTTACAAGGTTTGATGAAAAAAGCTGATTACACTTTAAGGAACTTATTGTGCATTCCATTTTCTCGTAAAAATGCTAGTGGTGGTGACGATAACGCAAGAGATATATATGCAATAAAAATGGCCATTACAACATAATATTCCACTTTCATTGTAAACGAAAATCTTGATCTTGTATATAGCGTGCGTTAGAATACAAATATTTTGGTTATTCCATTGAGAATTGTGCCAGTAGTCCTTCCGTAACATTTATAAATATTAAATGCAACAAACTTTTCTTTTGGTGTGCTGTAATATGTAACCATCTATAATAACATTCAAATGTTCTAATGCGCTATACTTGTGTCTCAGTATTTCTAAATTACTACTGAAATTGAATTATAAATTCATTTATTTATTGAGAATTGATTATATTGTAATCAGGTGTTCCGACCCCGGACACCTCCAGAGGCAATTGAATTGGTCTCCCGTCTTCTTGAGTACACGCCATCCTCAAGGATAACTCCATTGGAAGCATGTGCCCACAACTTTTTTGACGAACTCCGAGATCCCAACACTAGACTGCCTAACGGTCGGGAGCTTCCGCCCCTTTTCAACTTTACAGAAAATGGTAATATATTGATGTAGTAAAAACAAAAGGAAATATCGTAAGGTGCTGGATTTCGAAATGGAAGTCTTATTGTTTCTATCATTGTTCTCAGAGTTGGGAATACAGCCACACCTTAATCAGATATTGATTCCACCACATGCGGCTGGTTCATCGGGATCGAACACACAAACTCAAGAAAACAGTGGAGGCAATGGAGGGGGAAATAATGCAACAGACCTTATTGCATCTTCAGAGGCAGCCACGGCGGCTAATCCAGATTCCACGTCATCTCAACCAAATCCATAAACACACCGTTATAACTTCAGTTATTTTACAGTTAATATAAATATTTCTTGTAGGACTGTAGAGTTATACAATGTAATACTACTACCGCGACTATAAATAATGGCAGGAAAAATGATGAAGTAGATTATAATACTGCACCATCTTCACCTTGATAACAATATTTATAGTTAACTAGTATTGTTTGTCGCAGTTGATCATTTTTCATCTCTGCCACACAATGCATTGTAGGTAATCTATGCCTGAACTAAACCAGTTTTTACAGTAGAATGAATTTTATGTCTCTCTTTTTTTAAAGAATTGCGACATCAGAATGGAAATCGCGACTACTAATTATTGTACGTAAATCAAATTAGATAGGCAGTTCGCCTTCTGGTTGCTTATCATCATAATAATGCTGTTTACTTAGGAAAGTTTTTTTTGTGTAATAACATTAGCGTGCTGGAAAAGTCTGTGTAGGCTTTTATACTGTGAATGGCATCATTTAATGAACTGAAAAATATGAAAAAGAATAGTATGGTTGTAAACCGTGCTTGTTTGTACTTTTGACCAGTGACCAAAATATGTCTTCGGGTTAGTTTCGATTAGTAAACTTAATGTTCAATGATAACGATACATTTCATTCAACTTTTGTTTGTAAGCCAGTCAGCCAATATAAATTTTTTCTTTAAATGAAAATCCTTGTGTTTCAAACCTTGTACGAAATTATGAGTTTTTATGATATTTGCACACCAATCATGTAGAACTGAAGTGCAACCTTGTAATATTATAGAATGTTACATGATAAGGTACAGTTACGTCGTAGTTAAACCAACTTCATTCATCCATCTGCATTTAAATCCGACTCAACCTTCCTTCAACAAACTAATATGATTATAATGGTATACTTGCAAATTCACACAATATCACCTTTAGCCGTTACAGAAGAATGATCGTTGCTAGCCATATTACCGTTCTCTGCATCAACATCATATGATAACTTTATTAAATATGATAGTTTAAATCCCTAACGTACGGTTTACGAAGTAAATTTATAATTACCTTAACCTCACAAACCATTAATGAAAAGTGTATTGATCTTATGAAATAAGCCAGAAGCCCTTCAGGTTTATATACAAACGTAAACGAAGATCTACATTCAATCTAGCTCGTAGAGAACTGACTGCTGAGTATAAATAAGTACCATTGCTGTTGACAGGTATAGAGTAATAGATAAACATAATTACATACAGTTCATAATATGTAACACTCACTCTGCTGCGTTCGGAGATGAGCATTATTATTACAAGAGGACAGTTACGTAAATGTTTCTATCATTGTAAGTATCATAAATGCTAAGCAGAACACACCCTCTGTTGTTCTAAAATATGCCTCACAAACGCAGATATAGTAATATAAAATATTGCTGATAAGCTTTGATATTTACATATTATAACAGTTAAACACAGTCACGTAAAACTGTGGCATCCCACGCAATGAAAACTCACAATTTTTGCACTGAAACTAACGAAAGTCCTTCAGGAATTCATTGAGTTCAAAAATGAAAGCCCTTTGAAAAAATAATAGTTTATGCAGTACATTAGAATAAAGGCTGAAGTTTTCCAAATCGCTGATGTGAGAAAGTGTGAAGAAAGGGCTGAGATTTGTTTTTTTCCTAAGTCAAGGCGAATGTGAGATGGAGAAAATTGTAGAATAAATTAGGTAAACAGAAAATGAACGTTTGACGCTTCATACAACCACATTGCTTCTCGCTAAAAACGTAGCATTAGCACTGGGATAAGCTTAGCAAGCTGTACTAACAATAAATAGAGAAAGGTTTGAGTTACAATATCACAATTCAAATTACTGGTGAGTCCTTGGAGTTACATTATGTAGTATGTTGACTGAAATGTGAAAAATTATACTAGCTATGAGCTAACAATTCAAAATGAACAGAATTTGAATACCTTTATCAAACAAAGAACTAACAAAACGAGAAGCAAAAAATATGTATTGGTTACTAAATGGTTAACTTCTTCCTACTCACTGGCACTTGCCACGTTTTCCAAGTGTACAATAGTTGTTACAAAAAACTAACTCAGAAGGGAAAGGAGAAAGAACTTCAGGTTGAGAGTTTGGAGAGTACGGAGCAGCGTAGTAGCGTTCACTTTCAGAAATTGAGTATGCCTTAGCGTTTTAAAGCATACCTACATAGAATATACTAAATTGCAGTAGATTGTGTATTTGAATGTAACTGTCGCTGTTTTAACAAAGTGAGAACGAAAACTATTTTGAATCAATCTAATACTAGCTGGTACGATCTCCAACAAACAGAAAAGCCATCCTACACGTATATCCTTCAAGAAATCATTAAATATTTTAAGCCGACTGTACATGAAAATGTGTATTTATGTATGATGTTGTGGTGAACCATTGTAAAAAAAGTTGCAAAAAAAAGCATTTCGAAAAGTGGTATCAACAATCTATTTGCAAGCAATGGTGACTTTCGTCTTAATACACTCATTAAAGGTTAAAAGTTGTAATATACCATGTGATGATAAGTCAAACCAGTGAGTCATCAAGTCATGATGATATGTATAAAGCTTTCTGAAATCCCAAAACTGCAAATGGTGGAGAATGGATTGAATCTTTAAATAGGTCGCTGATGATGATTATATAACCGTGTGTGTCATAAATCTGTGAAAAGAACAATGTACCAAATTGCTAATTTTGCTTTCGTATCTCACACACGGGGAATAATTTTTTGAGAAGCTGTGAATGAGCCATTTTTAAAACATGAAAAAGAATCCAGGCATTGATAAAAAATTAAGTCACATTCAAATCTATCTTATTATTTACAAATGTGCAAAGAACAACCGTAAAGGCTAAAATGTAACTTTAAGGGCTATTATTGATGATGGAGTACATTATACATATGATATATGATTATATAGAGTAATAACATTATCAACAATGACTAATTTCACAGTAATTAATATGATTATTGTTACTGATTTATTATTTATACATTATCATCATCTTAAAGTACATTTATGTATATGTTATATATGCAGTAATACGTTATAAACTTTACTATGTATAGGTTTTATGTGAATCTTGTAATGCATGTAGATATTGTGTAACATACGCCAGAAAAAGGAAACTATCCGTAATAGGTACACACACACGTAAATTAAATCTTGTAACATTTAGTAAATTACTACTTGCAGGTATCATCTCCCCGTTGTTGTATAATAATGTATTGATTGTACTGTACTGTTTTAAAAAACCGTGTATATGATTACGATTACTTATTATATTACATATATACATACATTATATTGTACTGATACATATAAATATAGAAACCGATGAATGAGATCTTTTGAGCGGAGAAAATGATGCTGAATGATTGATTAATCCAATGAACAACGTTGTAAATATATAATATAAAAACGGAATATAAAACTAATTACAAAAGAGAGGAACATGAGTCAAATGCGAAGTTATTGTAAGAAACGTGAAAATGTGTGTGACAACAAAAAAACTCTTCGACATACAAAAAAATGCGTGCATGTGAATGTGTGGACTTGGACTTGCTACGTAAATTATAATAAAAATTAATAACGAATGAAATTTCCATTCAAATTCATTGAAAATTTTCTGTTTTCAGAGCACCCTATAGATACATCTATGCTGCTACCCTGTATACCTTATGTTCTTCTGTTTCTGAAATGTGGGCATAAAAATAAACGGCTCAATTTCATCGTGAACTTTGTAGAAAGGCGAGTTTCCTTTCTAGTTCCAGCCTTCAACCTAGATCAAAAGAGCTGACGATGTAACAGAAAAGTTTTGAAGATAAAATGAATTCTGCAAACCCTTTTCGTTCGTTTCCTTCACTCAAAACGAGATTTTCCCTTTGTTCATCTACTTCAACATGATTAAAGACAGTTTACAGATACACAGCTTACATTCAGTTGAGTAACTGGCAGTAAAAGTAATATTGTTTTACTCAGCAACTTTATTATTTTCCTTTTGAATACGGGGATGACGGGGAAGGAAAGATATAGCGAAACCATACTTGTGAGCAGCCAGGTAGAGAGTTTAGAGTGATAAGAAAGTTTAGTAATTTATCATTCATTTCTCATGTCAATCAGTTCCAAACCCACTTGGGGAATGTTTACACTTGACCAGACGTGAAAACAAGAGTAGCAGAGAGAACGTGATGCATTGTTGTTTCATGTAGTTGTAAAACTACTCTCAATGTGGGGTATCTAGAGAAGGAATTACATTTCCAGAAAAAAACTTTTTCCCACTTTCACTGAAAGTGAAGTGAAAAAGGAAATTAAGATGTAGCATCCACACATCCGCATCTATTCCTACTTCTCATTTATGAATATACAAGCCATTACAAGCTCATTCTCTGTTGGGCACATGTTGGTTTCGTTACGTATATATGATTAACAGAAAACCATGCAGCTTTCCCTTTTCTTCACTTATACTTTTCACCATTTCCGTACATATCGTATCTTGTTAGGAAAAAGTAGTTAGAATTTACTTGCTCCATACATAGTCACAACACTTCAAAAGGAAAAGAACAAGAGGAAATAAATGCTTTTATTTCAGTGAAGCGAAGAAGGCCGATAGCAGTTGCCCTTCTTTCACTTTCCTCTTTTCTCACACAACCAAGATCGCAACGAGAACCAAGTAGCAACAGCATGCCATATAGCCCTACTTATACTTACTACTCTCCTCTTTTAGCACCCTCTTGTTCTCTTTCTCTCTTCAAGTCTCTTCCTTTTCCAATTTCAATCCAACCAAATGACGTTGACGTAAATACTTGGACCGATACATTCACATATTCATAGTTACATATATGCATACATATATATCCAATACATTTGCTTGTAACGTGCATACACCTAACAAAAACATACTATTCAGGAAATTTAGTCAGCAACCACACCATATCGCTATTCTGTTTCTATCGTAGTTTTGTACTCTCTCTCTCTCTCTCTCTCTCTCTAACTTTCTCTTTCTAACTTCATTTTAGTCATGGGGAAGAAGAAGAAGCTGTTAAATTTCATACTACTTCTCTCATTCTCTCTCTTCTTTCTAGTTGTACACAACAGCACACTTGATCATCACTTCTCTTGCTTCACTACACTGCATTACTTTATCACACTTTTGGAGCAATACAGAGACAACCATGCAATGTATAAATATTTCCATTTCCCTCTATCCTTTACTACTGTTATGCATGCATTCACCATGAGGGAATGAAACGACACACTTTCCACATTCTCTCGATAATATGCCATACCATGCCTTTGGTATTGGTGAAAGCAAGAGGATACGGATGGATGGTGAAGTTAATTAGCCCTCTCTCTCAACTCTAGGCAGGCTCTTTGACTTACATCCTTTCCCCATCCACTTTTCCATCTCCTTCTCACTCAAAAACCCTACGTAAATTTGAAGGTAAAAAAGGGATAGATGTAGTATTGTTTGCGTGATGACGATCATGATGATACTGGGAACTAACTGTGATCACTGAAATTTTTAACTTGCTTTAGGGGACGAGAATAGCAATGCAATAACAAGACGCAATAAAGTAGATTGAAAAAACAGCAAAAAGGGAATTTAATACTAAAGTAGTTGGTACTTTCACTTAAGTGATATTTGTTCGTCTTATTGTATATACTGTTAACCAAGTGAGCACTTACAGAAAGAGTATATATACATAGATGCATCATATATATTTTAAATCGAGTCTTTCATCCTACATTTGGTTGCTTCCTATTGATGAATGCGTGTTGATTACACACATTTGGTAGTACATTCAATTCCAAAGAGGAATCTACAAAAGAGCGGATGTAGCGTAATGAAGGAAACTCGACATGTGTTATGAATGTGGGTTTCTCTTCCTGCATTTTCAAAATCTGGAAGACTTCACGTAGTTAATATGGTTTCCTCACGATTTTCTCAACTTCCTCTATCCCAGATTGAGCTACGGAGGAGAAAGCAGGATGTGGACACGACAAGACGAGCGTAAAAGCAAAAGTAGATAAAGCGAACGTGTACAACGTTGTATATATGTATGATAGGCATAATGCAATCAGCATAGTAAAACTTGAGATAAAATGTAGCAATAGCAAACAGCGTCAGTAAAAACAACGGCAATGAAACACGTTATGATGTGTATGAAATGTATGAAAGTGGTGCATAAGCTTTCCGCAATATAACGCTGAAAAACGACATTTTGCCTAGAGCAAAGAAAGCTGTTTTTCCGCATTGTACAAGGAGCCAAAATGCATTTTAATCTTGGTATTCACAAAGAACATAGTCAGTGTAAATGGAGATTTATACATAATATGTTTAGATGTAAACTATATAGATAGTATATAGTGATATTCTGTCCACAAGTACAAACTACGCGGTAGCTATTTAAATGATTAAAAGGAAAAACTAATCTATCCACTCCCCATTGCCTTCATCCCATATCCATTTCAGTCGTTAGGTCAGTGTGAAATTTTGTTCTTAGAATTCATAGCTCTCATGTTTGTCATCATCATCATAATCATCATCCCTTGTTTTTATTTCATGCGATGAACCCCATATACTCCTTTCTGGTCGCAGGTCCCTGTCAGCAAAACCACATCGAGCACAACAGCAAAACGTAGTTTACTTTTAACCAATTCTCAGTATCCAATCATAAATGCTAAAGAATTGCCAAGGTAGAAGGTATAGTATAGG
>JAANSM010005246.1:0-10314 GCA_036850725.1 Orchesella villosa | reverse complement strand
ATACGCTGAGCGTTGAATCAACTTACGAAAGGTTAACTGTGTATTGTGGTTAATAATTTGTGCACCATCCTCAGGCTTTTTTTTTCGATTGTTCATTGTCAATAATTGTCAATCAAATTCTGCAAAGCACAAGCTTTCAATGAATCAAAAAGGTATATATCTCATACTTCATATTGTATTATTTCGGGTGACGCATTAATTGTATCTTTAAAGGTTGAAGGTCACTTGTTATTAACCCCTAGCTGATCTCCACTACAAAATAGCCGTAAGTTGGTAAGTTGATTGAGTTTAAACTTTCTACTCTTTACTGAGTCTATACGAACAAAACAAGTGAACGAACCAACTTACATGAGACAAGTATAAATACTTTTGCACGGAAACATCGTGAGCTTCAAACTGCAACAAAAGTCACATATTTCGTGATCACCTCGCCTTTTATAACAAGTGAAACACGACACATGACATTATAATCCCAGAAATATGCGATTAACCTAAAATTATATTATTATTAAATTTTCAACTCAAGCATGATTTCTCCCTTTCAAAAAAGTTTTTCTCATCATTTCAAATTCGATAGAAGAGTCAATAAGTATGCATACAATTAGGTGAACTTCTTTAGAAAATTTAAAATGCATTCAGCAAATTTAGTCTGTGTATTTTTGTATATTACATGCGTAAGCTATTCGAATTTTACTTATAGTTATAATTTATAATACCTTTCTATACAAGTTAAATAGTAAGGTTTGTACACGTACAAGCCTTCACAAGTCCTTACTTTGGATCACATATCATATAATCATTTCTGTAATCGTATTATAAGTTATTAGCTAAAAATCCTTTTTGTATACTTACAAGAAATTACACGGTTCGCTAAAGTTGAAAGGAGCCTTTGCCTGTATGACCATGTAATTATGTGCATTTTGGAAAATTGATAATGATACTGATTGGGATTCAAATGATTAATGTAGTTAAGAATATCCTAAAGAATTTCTTTTAGACTTTTTTTACGTTTGCACCATCCATGTGTGCATCAGTCGTTGGCTTGAATTGATTGAACATTTATCTTCTTATAGTCACAAATTCAAACATTAAAGCTACCAAACATAAATTATATAAATCTCCGAACAAAAAATTCAAATGCTAACAAAAGAAATTGTGACGAAATGGGATCAAAGTTTAATAAGAGTATGTATTTGGGTTGAGAAACAGAATATATGTTAGCTTTTCATCTTCGTAGAATCAAACTTTTCTCCTTCAATCCGTCCAATTCAAACCCTTTAACAATAAAACAAGCTATTTTATTACTAAAAAAGTAAAATGACAAAAGTTTACAAAAAAAACAGTCGAAGCGAAATAGAGTTGAACAAAGTTTTGCGACTGAATTCAATAGAAGAACTCGAAATTCAGATACGAATAAAAGTAGGCAATACACATGATTCAATCCACGGATGACAGAGGTTACATGCTTTCTAATTTGTTTACAATGAGTTGGACTACATTTTTAACCAAAAACCATTTGTTACATAGTGTTGTCCCAACCAAGTTTGTTGCATGAATTAAAATGTGAAATGGATACTTCTATATAGACAATACTATATATCAAGTATAATGATGGTGATGGGTATGATGACGGTAATGGTGAAGTGCGCCTATTCCTTGACTATGTAATTAATACAGGATTTTTATAACATAATACCTCATGCAATGCAATATTACGCTATATGCAATCCGATTTACTGATGCAACCATTAGTACTCTTGACTCTCATGAAAATTAATGGTTGCACACTGCACACCTGCTTTAAAAACCACATTAGGATTTGAAATGTAATGAAATAATTTACTTGTAACAAATAACAAATACAAAATACAAAACGCTTTTTTTCTTTTCTCCTCCTCCATCTTCTGAAACAACTTTCAGTATTCAGTATTACGAAAGTCCTTTTTTCTTCACTTTCTTCTTAGTTCACGCCTAAAAGCAGAAGCAAATTCATTTAGCATTTTTGTATCTATATAGTCCCTATACATTTCAATTAACGATAAGATATACTAATAGGGGAGAGCGAGAGGGCATCCTAATCTAACGCACTCGCATCGCACCTGCACCTCATTCTCGCTCGCACATCACTCCAACATTAAATGATGGATGATGAACGCTTCTGCGAAGCCAAGTAAAAACTAGTATGATTATTAATTCTAAAAGCTCAACAATGTACTAAAGAAGATGATCACCATAATATTATTTCGGCTTGAGTCTTGAGCGTATCATCCTCATCATCATCTAATGCATCCCACCGTTCCGTTAGCTTCACCTTCCTTACCTTACCTTTTCTTGGGCCTGGCCCTAACCTGACTTGAGTTCTTCTTCATCTTCTCCTGCTTAAAACGAAGATGAGTATAAAAACCAACCCTTAATTTACAGGTTTCGTTTTGAGCCAAAAAGCAACAATGCACAGGTGGCTAAGAAATGAGGAGATATGCTTTATATGTACATTTAAGCTCTCAAACAACATACAACACACATAACATTTACTTACCTCACGAAAAGTATGCTACTTTACGCCTCTCCCCTGCATTACAAAATATCTTCAAGAAAAGAACGGAATCTCTCAAGAATTTTTGTTCAAAACAGCCTAGCAAAACCCTATATATGCTTCTTAACAATCGCGTTATCACGTAGTATATATCATCCAACAATCCAAATCCAACCCATTCATTCCTACTTACACACTCACACGTATATATATTTACTTAACATTTTTCTTCGGTATATTCAATATTGCCGTATACACCTGAGACCTGAGAGAATCATGACGATGTCTTATTATTATTGGAGCAAATACCGTACATTACTTTACCTTTACCTTCGCCGTGCAATCATGATGATGATGATGATGATAATTGTTGCACGAAAGAAGGTCTAAAGAAGATGATCACACACACAGAATCATTCTATCATAATAAACAATAATATAATATACTTTAATGTATAATGACGACGAGGAAAACAGTGTATAACACGCATATTTAAAGGTAAAAAAGTCTCTTATAGCAAAACGCTAAGGTTTGTTGGTGTTGCGGCTACAATTATTTCAAAACTGTTTTGTTAATAAGATTTAAGGCTGAATTGAGCTGGCTGAAGACGTTTTTTTATATACCTTATTCATTCTTCACACAGTAAAACCTTTTTGCTGCTACTGGTCTACATTGTATAATAATTGTTATTGTTGTAAAATTGCAGTCGTTCATATAAGAAAAGTAATCATCATCATCATTATTTTTTGTGCGGTGGCAGTTTGCATGCAGTAGCTGTGGTGTGGCTGATGGCTGATGCTCATCCTTTGAAGTTATAGTTTGTATTGTTAAAGCTTCAAAGCTGCGCCAGTTGAATAAGTGAAGTTCAACAAGGGGAACGAACAAGGTTTGCTAAAGGAAGACGAAGAAGAGCGGCCGCCCACATTAAGAAGAAGTCAAGAATGAAGAATAAGTGAAGTGCAGTTTAACAGTAAGTGCTTCTGCAAGAAGAAGTTGTGATAGAAATACTTTTTGAAGGTTCCTTGAGGCTGAAGACTAAAAAGTATATAACGAGATTGAGATTGTGGCTGGTAATCAAGCTGAACAAAAGTGCTAAAATGGGATGTTTAGCACATCGTTGGGGTACGCGATGAGTGAGAGAAGGAGATGAGAGATGAGCTTTTCAAAAGAATATCGGTGATTGTTTAGTGAGCATTGGTGTTTTACGTTGTATATGAGCTTACCTGTTGGATAGTGCTGTTTTTTTAGCTTAGAAAAACATGCATGAATTCTTTTGTTTTGTTAGAAATTATTGATCTCATTAAGAAATAGAACGACTCCAATCCAATATAAAAAAAGTCTCAAGAAGAAGAGTAAGAGCAACAAGTGGAGCTACAAGTTTTAGCTCGTCGGCATGAAACTGTCAAGCTTGGAGTTGGAATTGGAGTGGAAGTGACAGAGCAGCTCTAGATCTAGAGGGAATGCTGGAATACACGCTTCTGATTTAATGTCGTTGTGAATTGTGATACTTTGTTCATGGAAGGAAGCCATTGGTTTTATATGAATGATGTGAATTAGGGTGAAATGATAAAATGTGATAAAAAAGTTTTTATGTTTTGAAAAAGTGGTTTTTATCGGTTGTTTTCCGGTAAATCGGTTGTGAATTTTAGAAAGTGGAGTGTGAGTTTTTTAAAGGCTTAAAAATGAAGAGGACATCATTATTTCGTTGGGACCATTTTCATAGAGCTATTTTCCTATTGTTAATTAGTGGGTTTAGTGAACTACGCCATAGTTATGGAATAGGTAGTACCGTTGCTCAAAATTCAAATACTTTTAGGCCAAATCAACCACCAATGTTTTTACCTGGTGGAGACCTCTCAAAATTTTCTATTCCGGAGGATACGCCAGTAGGATCTGTAGTTTACAGGTAAAGTTTTTGTCTTCGATGAATAAATGTAGGCTTTAGTAAAAAAAATGGAAAAAAGTCATTATAAAAATGTATTTATTTTAGGCTGAAAGGATCCGATCCTGAAAATGGAGAACTTACATACAGTATAAGTGGGGAGTATTTCCGGGTGAATAAGAAGAGTGGTGACTTAACGCTTATCAAAGCAATGGATAGGGAGGTTGAACCTAAAATTGATGCCATTATTAGTTTAACAGGTATTTATTCACTAGATTTGTACTGAGTATATAACAGAATCCTTGTTTTATGTACGAGCGGCAGGTATCTTTGCATTGATATATTTATTTCAACTTCTAATAAGACTTTTGTTGACTTTAAAGTGCTGCAGTAACAGCAGAAGCATGCACACTGTGCGTATGCATAGAATAATATATGTTTTCTGTACTGCTATCGATCGACATACTAGAACCTAAAACTATTCAATTTTAAAAAATGTTATAGTATTTAGTGGTACTCCTACTTATGATTGGATACTTAATATTTTGACGTTCCATAGATGATGGAAATGGACTGGAACCAACTACTGTGTCTCTCCGAAGGGAAATTTACATCCAGGATCGAAATGATAATCCGGTAAGAATTTTCAATCAGACTCAAACGCAAAGAAAAATATTGACGTTAAAAATCAAGTTACGATATGTTAGTTAATACTAATTGCATTTACAAGCTATAATATTAATTCTACTTTTACAGCCCATCTTTCTCCGTCGCCCTTACTCCTTCAAAGTCTCAGAACGTACTCGCGTCGGAGCCACCGTGTTCTCAGAAATCCCCATCACCGACGCTGACTTCGGTCCCAATGCCCAAGTCTCCTTAACCTGTGACACTGTAGAGACTCCAGAAGCATGCAAAACATTTAAAGTTGAAGTGCAGAAGGTAGGCGAAGGAAAATTTGTGGGTATTCTCTCCCTCGAAATCCCCTTGGACTACGAGACTCACAACTCCTATCCAATGACCTTAATCGCCACTGACGGTGTCAACACTGTCAAGGCCTTTGTCGCCATCTCCGTCTTGGATGTTCAAGATCAATCCCCAAAGTTTTATGGGGGACCATACGTGTTCAAAGTGAAGGAAAACTCAGCACCAGGTACAAAAGTGGGTGAAATATCAGTGCAAGATGGGGATATAGGGAATCCCAGGAATCTCCAGTTGAGACTGATCGATGAAGCTGAGAATAAATACTTTCGGTTGACAAATGCTGAGCGGGACATGTTCACTGGGACTTACACAGCTTTAGTAGAAACAACAAATTATACTTTGGATGCGGAAGACGAATTCATTCGGGAGAATCTTGGAGTTTATGAGCTTATTTTGGAGGCAAGGGAAATTCCTCTCCATGCTGAAGACACAGAACCAACTTTGATAACAAGAACAGGAGTTGCAGTCATAATTGAAGATGTTGATGATCATCTGCCTGCCTTCATTCCTCCACAATTCACTCGCATTCTTAGAATCCCCTACAACCCCGAGGAATCCTGGATGTTTCCAGATTTCCGTGTGGAAGTTGAAGATTCTGATGTTGATCCTCATCACTCCAAATTCTCCTTGAAATTAGATTGGAATATTGAAGATAGTCCACATGATATAGATGACGTTTTTGCATTCGTCACACCATCCAATGACGACCCAACCATTCAATCTAAAGGAATAATTACATTAGAAGTGCTCAACATCTCTAAATTGGAACCCGGTCAAATGATTGATTTGCAAATTGGGGCTGTGCAAAACGGTCACATTGTTTCCAACTTAAATGTTCCTATTGAAGTGGCCCCAGGTCCTAAAATCATTCCTATATTTAGTCAAAACGTTTACCGTGTCGCGTTACCTGAAGACCTCGGTGAAGGTGAGCTAGTGGCCAAGATAACTGCCAAGAATCATAATGAAATCCCCGGAATAAAGTACAGTTTGATTGGAATTGGTGCAGATAAGTTTGATATGAATGAGGACACTGGTGAAATCAAATGCAAAGCAAAATGCCTTGATTACGAAAGGAACCAACATAATTTCTTCTTGATCAAAGCGAAAGCTGGTGAAAAAGTTGATGATGAAGTGCCAGTGCTCTTTTACCTCGATACTATTGAAAGAAACGATAATTACCCTGAATTTGAAAAGGTGCCTGGGCTAGGAACCCACACACCGAATGGTTATCTTGTGCGAAGAGCAGTTCCAGATGGAACTTCTATTTTTGATCCTCCTTTCTTTGTCCGAGCTTCTGACCCCGATGTAAATGACACAATAGCTTACACCCTTCAAGACCACTCTGTCCGGGAATCAGGAATATTTATTGATGAGCACACTGGAGAACTGGGATTAGAGAAAGCTTTAAAGTGGTCGTGAAGCTGGGGAACATAGACTCACAGTGACAGCCACGGATTCAACAGGAAAAGCTACCCATCAAAGTGTTCTTATTGTAGTCCAAGCTATTCCCAACATTCCCCCAAGTTTCCCATACAAAGTGCAACATGTTGAAGTGCCGGAAACGTTGGAAAAAGGAGCTCAAATTTTCACTGTCAAAGCTCACGATCCTGACGGCCAGGATTCCCAAATTAGATACTCTATTGAGTCGCAAACAACCCAAGATTTATTTTCAATGGAGGAAAGCACAGGGGTTTTAAGGTTGAATGGGCAATTAGACTATGAAGAAAAGCAGAGGATTTATCCCATAAAGATTAGGGCTCAGGATGAAGGGAAGCCTCCAGAAACGGCGCAGGTGTATGTTGAAGTTCATGTCACGGATGAGAATGATGAGCTGCCCAAATTCTCAGAAAAACAGTATGTTGTAGAGATGAGTGAAAGTAGCAAGCCTGACTTGATTGTGATGACGTTGAAAGCGGGGGATAAGGATGATAATGCCTTCTTGGAATATTCCATTTCATGTCCTTGTCAAGTTTGGGATGCTTCGGGGAGTATGGGAAGCTCGGCAGATGCGGAGAGCTATTTTAAAAACTTGAGGTAAGCACGCAAGATGTGGAGGACTCAAGTCGAGTTTCCAATTTCACTTTTGAAATGGAAAACACAACCATAACCATTATAATTGTGAAGTAATCTAATCGTTGAAAAATGAAAAGGTATAATTAAATTGCAGAATATATAGTAATTGGTCATCCTTTTCCATTTTTATAGGGTTGACCCTGAATCCGGTGAAATCGTCTTGGTTGACACGTTTGAGCATAAGAAAACGGCTGTTTTAGAGTTCCAAGCACACGTGCAGGACAATAATGGGATCAAGTTACAAAGTGATACAGGTGAGAGAGAGGATATGGATAAAACGCTAAACTACACAAAAAGAAATAGAGCATGCAAATGTAAAGTTATCGAAGAATGAAATGAGATATTCGTATGCATGTCGCCATTTAAGTAGGTGTCGGTAGTCGGCAGTCGGCACACGTACTCTTTAGAAAGAGATCTCAAAGGGCAGTCAGCAGTAGAAAACGAAAAAAATTATTATCAAATCGTACTTATATTATCGTATAGGATGAGAAAATTGGGTTTTCAAGATAGAAAAGTATAATAAAAATGGCATTGTATGCAACATGAGTAACATAGACCGTGCANTATTATCAAATCGTACTTATATTATCGTATAGGATGAGAAAATTGGGTTTTCAAGATAGAAAAGTATAATAAAAATGGCATTGTATGCAACATGAGTAACATAGACCGTGCATAAAAAACCATAAAATACAAGAGTCAACAATAAGTCACCTCAAAGTATGCAATATGCAATAAATGTAGCACAGGAAATGATACTTGCTTACTACTTAGATAACAGCTCATTTTTTCCCACGATTCATGATGCTTTTGGTAGTACTTGAAGTAAAAGGCGAAAGATATATACACAAGAGTAGTTTCTACAACCTGCAATTCAAGCAAGGTAGGAGGATTACTTACTGATCAGAACAGTAATATTGTAGAAACGTGTATGAATGAAATATGAATTATGATTACGAATGAAATCGAAAAAAAAACGCTAATCGTTTTCGTCATGTTATCTAATCGGTTACTTGTTTATGGTACCTGTTTTGAAAAGAAGGAGGTCAAGTGAGTGTGTCGTAAATGTGGTTCACTCACCCGTCTACTTTTATGCTTATAAGGAATATACATATAAACGTGTGGATATAGATATACATACAGTGCAGTAAGTTATGTATATTCAATGTCCTTCTGCATGAAACTTAAAACCTACTTTTCCATTCTCCCATTTCCAGCCGCTGTAACACTTTATGTGACTGCTGCTGAGCGAACTAAACCCATTTTTGGACATCCTTGGACTACGGTGAAATCCCTGGATCAATTTAACAATTCCGGAGGATTTGGACAATGGAACTACAGTTGTTACGCTAAATGCATGGGACTACATTGAAAGTATGTTGTTGCTGAAGAAAATGTCTATGATTTGCATTTGAAAATTGAACTGGAGCTGTTATATTTTATGCTCTCCTTCTCATGAAACTTTCCAGGTTTGCCAATAACAGACTTCAGGATTATCGAGTCAGACTCGGAAATATTCCAACTGAATGGAAGTCAGCTAATCGTAAACTATGACGGGGATTCCCAACTAGATTATGAAACCCAAGACTCATACATCGTCACCGTCAAAGGGATTGCAGCTCATGGAGCAGAATCAATTTGCAATCTTGGGATCCAAATCAGCGACGTGAATGACAATGCCCCAACATTTACAAAGCCAGAGTACAAAGGGAAAGTGTTAGAGAACTCAGGTTACCCCACACCAATCGTGACAGTAGAAGCAGTAGATCTTGACGGCTCTCCTGGCTACGGCTCAGTCCGCTACGCTCTGACTGGCCCCCAAAGCCATCTATTTACCATTGATGAACTCGCTGGAGTAGTCCAGGTTGCACCTGGAGCTGAAATAGATAGAGAAAAGGATGAGTCTCATTTGATAACCGTTGTTGCAAAGGATACACCTTCAGGTGGTCCCTTCCAATTGACAGCTACTGCTCAGCTTCATATCCTTGTTCAGGATGAGAATGATAATGATCCTGTGTGTAAAATACATGAATTCCTTGTCCCTGAAAATGCTCCGGTTGGAACAGCCGTTGGAAACATTAGTTGTGTGGATCCTGATGAAAATCCGAAGTTAACTTTTCAAATGAGGGATGAAACTCACTTAAGCCTTTTCAATGTTGATAAGGACACAGGGAAGATTGCTGTGGCGAGGGTGCTTCGAGGTAGAGGAAGATCAGCACCTTATATCATGACGGTTATTGTTGAAGACGGGAAGGAGAGGACTGTTAACCTCGCTGTGCCTATTAAGATCGCAAATGTCATTCCAAATGATGGGAAACCAAAGTTTGTTAATGAGAATTTCACTGTCACCATCTCAGAAGCTTCCATGAGGGGTACTCCAGTGCTCTACGTTAAAGGGGAAGATACAGACTCCTTTGATAATGGGGAGGGAAGGCTCCACTACCACTTGATGAAGCAGTTCTCCCCTTGTCAATCTCTAATTAATGGTGGAAACATTAGCAGAGTAGATGACGTAGATCTATTCAGGCTGGATGAGATAACGGGAGTGTTATCCCTGAAGGACTCGGTGGATCGGGAGAAAACTCCGTGTTTTTCTGTCCTCGTTTCCGTTGAGGATTCTGGAATTCCACCTCAATCTGAAACACAGTTTTTTGAGATCCATCTTTCCGATGTGGATGATTCCCTCCCTTATTTGCCAAAGGAAGTTAGGAGCCTTCAGCTCACATTGAATGAGTCGACGAAGGTGGGATCCATTGTGTACAATTTTACTGGGGAGGACCGTGACATACATCCAAATAATTTGATCACGTTCGAGATTTCTGGGGGAGGGAAAGACCTTTTCAA
>JAANSM010005245.1:0-10314 GCA_036850725.1 Orchesella villosa | reverse complement strand
TGCGATCAATTGTCGTGTTTCGACATCCCATAATTTGCAACTTTTGTCTCCTGACGCAGTGAGCAGTTGCTTGCTATCTGGACTGAATGCCACCTACAGGGAATCAAGAAAATATTGCTCATGAATTGAAATTCAATCAGTAATTTGACATTAAGATTAGTTCCAGTAATTTAGCCTTACCCCATAAACTCCACCAGTATGAGCTGGCGATCCAACCTCACCAATTAATTGAGAGTCTTTAGCCTCATATAGAAATACTTTGTGATCAAATCCACCTGAAGCAAATAGTTCACCATTTGGCGAATATCTCACAGCTTGTACGTATCTTGAATGATCCTAAAAAGTTTAACAATTAGCTTCAACACTTGTATTCTTCTAAGAAAATGTTGAAAAGTTATAAATATAACTAAACTCTAAATTATACTTACAGTTTTTGTCATTTTGAACTTGAACGGTGGTCCCTCAAAGATTCCAATAGTGTTGTCTTCGCTCCCAGTTATAATACGGAAAGGTCGAGTTGGTCTAAAATCAACTGAGTTGATTGGTTTTGACTGTCCTGATATGTCCCCAACAGAGGTTCCGGTATCAGACATGAACACGTGCCCAAATCTATAAAGTATCAGACGTTGCATTTTACTCCTTAATATTTTAAATTTAATCATTGAAATGAAATAAAAATAGTTCAACATACTTTTCTCTTCCCTCCCCAACAACGACCATCCTCTGACTATCAGCAGACCATGAAATATCTTTAATTGGTCCCAGGAAAGGCGTATACTCCGACTTCAAAATGTGCTCTTTGTTGACAGTATCCCAGATTCTCAACCGTCCAGTGTTATCTACAATTTATATTAAATTAGTTTATTTCCTTACCATTTAGACCTTTTTGGAGTAGACAAAATTGTACATACCTCCAGAAGCGATATAAAATCCACTTGGAGAATACTTTGCAACATTGACAGGTTGCGAATGCTCAGTGTAGGTGTCCGAAATTGAAGGGTCGTCAATATTACGGATGATAACGCTGTTGCCATTGCAATAAACGAAGTTCTTTCCTTTCGGATCCCCACCCAAAACGATAGGAGCACCCCGCTGGGTTCTCGGAAGAGTAGCAAGTGTATTACCTGTAATTAAATTAAAAAAATTATAAATTAGACTAGAAAAAACAATATCTCAACAATGAAAACAATTTCTTTCATCTCTTTACAATAAATCTAACATAAATACACCATAATTTCGAAACCGGTTACCGGCTTCAAGTAAAAAATGACAGCTGATACTTACGGCAAGTGTAAGACATCTTCAAAGGTGGGTAAACTTCGCACTTCAAATGTATTGTAAAACCTCTTCAACTAACGTTATAAATGGAAGCACTTAATTTGCTAGTTGGAAGCGTTAATGACTAAATTGAACAAAACACCGGGTGGAGCAAATATCACTTTTTTACGCAAAAAAATCTTATTTGTATCAACAAACAAATATCATGTCAGTTCCCTTTTTGCTGGAAATAATGCTGATAAGATTTACTAGCAAAATAGTTGCTAACTATTAAGTAAAAAATGCAAATTGTGAGAGAACTAGCCAAAATATATGGTTGACACTTAAACGCTTTTTTTAGCACAGAAGGACTACCACTTCCGTCAGAATAAATAGGTAGCGGGGCTTTGCTGGGTGATGTTGCTATACAAATACAAAGCAAAAACAATTTTTTGGTAATGTCTCAATGTTGAATGTAACCCAACAACAAACAGTCTTTTAAGTAAGTGCTTGACTTGAACTAGAACTACACCAAAATATCCACACACAGAAAAATGTAGATGATGTTCATGAGAGAATCCTTTTCAACTGACTGTGACTCTTCGTCTTCTGACTTAAAAAAGCTGACGGAAACACAAAAAGTATGTACTCTGTGTTGTATATATATATCCTCTACTACTGTGATTGACCGCTGATAGTGATGATGATGATGACTCTCTCTCTCTCTCTTAATATAAGTCTGAATGGAAGACTGAAGCTACTGAACTTATATACTTATGAAATGATCCCTTCGCAAGAACACCGATGAGTGCAGTTGCTGACTAATGCACGATATAATATCTGAAAAAACCTTGTTCTGCTATGCTTCTTCGCGTACTACTTGACTGGAACAGTGCTAATATATAATCCCATCCTATCTCCTATACAACATCGCATCCATCCTATCGTATCATACAGAATCTACTGAGAGAAGCAGATGTATCCATAAGTTTTACCAGTGAGTGAGTGTTGCATTGCACTACATTATTCGCTTTTTGTGTAGGGGTGATGATATAGATATAATATTATGTATGCCGTATGGTTTGTTCTGCTATGCTACATNTAGATATAATATTATGTATGCCGTATGGTTTGTTCTGCTATGCTACATTATAAAAATGGTGATTCACTTCCAAACTCCAAAACCAGAATCCATCCTGCCGGAATTATCGTATGCGCTATATTATATGCAACTTTTTCCTATTGCTACGACCACACACTTGAAATAACGAACAAGAGAGAGAGAGGCAGCCAAATATTACAATGTAGCTTCATAGTTTCTTTTCCTTCCTTTACTCCAAAAAAAGAGAGAGAGATGCATAATATAATGCAATATAAGTATGGTTTTTGGGGAAGTCGAAGAGGCTGTTTCATTTGCCAGAAAGACCGAAAAAATATATAGTAATAGTATACAAACAAGTTGACTAAATAGTTTGTCTTAAGCATGCACATTCATTATCTACACGTTTGAGTATGTATGCTTCAATATAAAGTATAAATCTTGCTTGGTTACTCCTACCCGAACCATATACACCAGAAGTATAATTTGGGGCACTGCTCAACTCAATATTTAGTTTTTGAAGCTTTTCATGCAAAATATGTTTGCAATGTATTTTAGACTGAATTATATACAAAGTACGAGTAACACATGTCATACAAGTTTGCTCTTATCCTTTCCCGAAATTCCTTATATGGATCCGGCAACTGCTACTGCACTGCTATCCAAAAATATTAGATGCTGCATCTGTAGCTTGCGTCATCTTCTGCTTTGGGAATGAAGTTTTATGCTAAAAATGATTTTCTGTATGACTGAATTTGTATGAACTTTGATGTGTCAAATGATAATTGATTTTGTAAAAGCAAAACAGGCTTATCTGTATGTTTCATGGTGGCATGGCATGATAATATAAGATTCAACGGTGTACACAAGCTCACGCAGAAGTGTATGACGCTATGAAATGAATAATGTATGCAAATGGTATCCATGCACTTTATGATGAGCCAGCGTAGCTAACAATAATCTCCACTTTGCTTGCAACTCGCAATCACAAACCTGTGCTGCTAACAAAACGTTGCCGTGCTGAAGTTTCATACCATATTTGGGCATAATATGATGAGATTGAGTGGGCATATATGTACATATTACCTGACGGTTTACTTGTTCCTATTGATTTTTACTTCATTTGTACTCTTGTTGTAAACCTAAATATGGAATCCCGTTTTGTAGGTTTCCAATCACCAATTCCAATAAAGATCAATATAGAAAGATGCATGTTCTTGTCAGCACAGCAACATTATACTCAATACTCTTCTACAGACCCTTCGAGTAAATCTAGACGGAAGAATGCATCTTACCTGACAAAGTACTTGCTACAACAATAACCAAATAGAATCTCCTGGCACCAGAAATTGTATTGGAAAGTTGAAGGATATTTAAACTTTCTGATATGCAGATGTATGACTTTTGTAATCTATGGTAAAAACCGTTTAAATACAAATTTTTATGAAAATGTTATTCAAATAAGTTCATAAGCAAACAAAATTCGTTTCAGTCCCGTTGCTGAAAAGTAGGTTACAAGAAATGTTGTGTAGGAATTCCGTTTTCACTATTCAATTCCAAGTTCAAGTTGTCAGACCAACGACTCAAGGCGTCGAATTAAAGGGAGACTACACCTCTCTGAATAAAACAGGGCTTTTGACAAAAGTAAAGTTTGTGTCAAAAATACTATTTCTCAAAAACAGTGTCTTTTAAACGTTTTTACGTTTTAGGGATAAACATGACGCTCTGTTTTAGCGACATAGAAACTCGAGAGACTTTGCGGCGTCTCAAGGAAATTTCATTCGCATATGGTAGTCATGGTTCCGAACCCCTTTGTGAAACGTTGATTGATTACATAGCGCACATGAAAGTCCAAGAAACGAAACGATTACGATGGGAGCATCGATCTCCACAGGTATGAATGACGTACAAAGTCGGAGGAGTTTTACTATAAAATAAGTAGATTATTAACTTCCATTTTAACTGTATATCTACTATGTCTATTCGAAATTCACGAGCGTTATTTCTTTCTTTTTTGCAGTTACGGCAACGCAGAGGCATGGTCAGTTTTATAATGAAGGTGTGTATGCATGAGCGCTATTCAAGTGACACAACATATCTAGCTATATACCTCTATGACCGATTCACGGATAGGCATAGCATTGCGGAATGTCAGTTAACCTTTGTCTCACTCGTATGTGTTGTACTATCTGGTAAGATTGTATCCGTGTTAGTTATCTTAATACAGAGAGAACGAAAGTGTCCCATCGATTCATTTAAGAACTTTATTTACCTACCATTCATAGGAAAGCTGCTCGAAGTGGATCATAGTATTCCAAGGTATCATCGGATGACAAAGTTCATCTCCAATTTCCGACAGTCTCAGTACCAAACATTTCTTGGGCTGGAGAAGTACGTCTTGGATGCATTC
This sequence comes from Orchesella villosa, assembly GCA_036850725.1. Taxonomy (NCBI): domain Eukaryota; kingdom Metazoa; phylum Arthropoda; class Collembola; order Entomobryomorpha; family Orchesellidae; genus Orchesella; species Orchesella villosa. Next base: position 5,548 of record JAANSM010005245.1, on the reverse strand, counting down.
CGGTGTGACATACTAGTGCCAACAGAGATTAACTTCTTACAGTTTTATATGCTGTATGCTGTGGATGGAATATCATCCGTAGTTGCCGATGAAAACAATAACTCTATCGTAGCTGGTTCGGATCCGTCTAAGATAGAGGTGGGTATGAATAATTTTGCACCCTATGTCAGTGTACCGGGAGCAGATATCGTGGAAAAGATTAAAGAGACGGCAATGCTTATTTTACAGGAGCTTAGTCGCCGTAAGTGTTTGGAATTTAAATAAGTACATTTTTGGGCTTCATATTAAGGGTTTATTTTGAAGTAATTTTGTACTAATTGTATAGTTGATCCAACGAATGAGTTTCCACCTTCGTGGATAGCTGCGTCGATCTTGATGTTCGCAAGACGGGAGAACTCCCTAAACTTTTGGACACCGAAGCTAGCAGCAATAACAAGTTACACGCTAGCTGAAGTCCAGTGCTGTCTCGTGGCCTATATTGAACCTCGCTTCAAGGAAAGTTCATTTAATAAAAATTTTATGGCTCCAGATTTTCGGAGCGTTAACAAAGAAGTCTTCATTTTAGCAAAAGAAACTACTGATCAAAATAACAACAATTGAATGTTTTGTGATCATAAGTATAAGATTTTTTAAGGATACATGTTTGGAGATTTTGAAGACTGAAAAGTAGTAAGTATAATTTCATTTATTTAATAAAATTAAATTTTGGTGAGAGAGTGCTTGAGAGACAAAAAGTTTCGAACTTACATTAAATGTCTCCATTAGTAGGTTATAAGTAGTATTTGGTCTAACACACATTATGTCTCTATAATTATGGATACCGGTATCAACGGTGGAAATTTGAAATACTTAGGTTAGGTTAATAATGAGGAGTCATTTAGGAGATTCATTTTTTACCCGAGAGTACGCTATTTATTTTTTTCATAATGGATATTATTAACTTAATGTATGTATTATCCAGCGTTCCTTGTGCACATAAGATGATTTCGATTCGTTTTCAATGGGTGCATTTAAATTATTATTACTTGATAAAAAACTTCAAATTTTAAATACTTGGCAAAGATTGTGATAGCATTTGATTTTAATAAACTTATTCTATCGCGCTACTTAATAATAAACCACTGATCTATCCTCGAATTTATTTTTTATTCGATACGCGATTCTATTATTAAATAGTACTATTGAATGTTCATAGTATTTGCATACAGTAGTTTGCAGAGAATGTCAAGAAAATGTTATAATCCTTCAGTATTTTTTATTTTCAATTTAGTTTCTTATAACAACACACTACTAAGCAAGTAGATCATAGCATACTGCAGACTGATACTCTCAAACACACAAATAAAGTTCATTCAATTCAATTCAATTCAATAGCATCAACTAACGTCATCAATATGTCCATATGCATATATTTTGGAGGAATTACATATTCAAATTCCAAAATAAGTTATTGAAGACCATGTTGCGATATTTTATTTTATGATAGTTTTATGCCTACGCTTTTATGAAAATCTTGAGCAGGTGACTAATCGAAAGTACAGGTCAGATCAACGGGGCACTTTGGAGAAAGCATTTTGAAAGGGGATTTATTGCAGCATGATTCGTTGGTACGATAACAAATATTTTATTTGTTCTTAGAATTATCTATGAATATCATATTATTTTTAAGAAATATAGATATAGTCAAGCCAATGAATTAGAAGTACACAAGTTTTGTTGACTTCGTTAAAAAAGTGGATCTCAACTTTACAGCTAACAGTACCTAGTCAAATCGAACATAAATGTTTTGTGAAGGCGGATTCAAATAGCAGATAAACATACATACAATGTTTAGAAAGAATTCAGTTAATTTCTATAATAATTTTCATACAAAAGTTCCAATCAAGAATGAAATAGTAAAGTAAAGTTCACACGGAAAATGATACAAACCGTACAATCCAAAGCTGTCTTTTCGCTCTGCATAAAAGTGAATTTTCATATTATTCTGACTAGGTTCCTGGCAGTATCGGTTTTAGATCTAAAGTATTTTTTGAGCTAAGTTGAAACATTAGTTTGTCAGGCGTGTGGATTCGGCAGGCAGAACCTCGTAGCTGAATACTATTCCATTCTTCTTGAATGAATACTCTGGAACCACGTCCCGGCCAATCTACAAAATAAATTTTAGCTAACTCACTTCTGCAGGATAAACAACGACATGAAGGGAACTATGAATGCTAAACATACCTGCTTCCAAATATCCTTTTGCCTCTAGCTCATTCATGTAAGGCTCCAACCGCTCAACGTACTCCTTGACGTAAGTGAGATATTCCTCGCGCATTACGATGAAAATTGTTCCTCCTGTAACAAAAATTACACCTTAAAATATCTATAAAAGAAGACTGTGTTGACAACTTTGTACTTTTAAATAACTCGTGCGGAGAATTTAAGTGCATGTTCTAGGAGTGTAAGTGATTGCTTGACTGCCTCTGCTTCTGCTCTCATTATAATCGCACTGTAGTAGACGTTCAATATACGTTACGCATCAGTAACTAATAAATGTACTCACCTGGCTTCACCACTCGAATCATCTCATCCACAGCTTTCACTGGAATATGACCTTCGCCCATTCCTCCAGCAATGACCAAGCTGTCATACGTATCTGAGCAGGAAAGCAAGAATATTCTTATGAAACACACAACTCCAATTTTGCGAAAGATTAAATACCAGAAAACTCTGTGGGCTTCTACCAGATTCAATAGCTTCAACAGGCTTCAGACCGATTGCGCTTTCAAATGTTTTGGTGTAGATATTTCGGTCAATTAACACTTTCAACATTCCTGGCGAGGGTTCCAAAGCGTCAATTTTTCTAAATTACCATCAAGCAAGTAGTAAATTGAAAATCTAGCATGCCTTTCTTTTCCATAAAATAGAAATAAATCGTTTGCTTCCAGAACGTACTTAAATCCAACTTTAGACAGCTCCTCACCCACTCGTCCTGTGCCTGCTGCAACATCCAGAATATTAACTAACGGACGAAGTTCTTCAGAATAATGTGATGCCATAGCTGCTGCTGCAAGTACCGGCCCATTATATCGCCCTGGACATAGATCCTATAAAATCAATATTTCCCATAAAATACCAATGATTATTGTATATCATACACACATATCTTATATGTGCGTAAATCAGCTAAATTTTCGGTTTTACATTATTTTTTATACCTTATCATAATCAGTTGCCCACTGCGTGTACACTTGAACCATTTCTTCATGGCTGATCCCTGTTTTGTGTGCCTTGTAGTTATTCAAATACTGTGTTGCATCCGTTTGGTCTACATTGTCGAAACCCTCCACAGCCTTGACTGGAACGACACCATTCTTTACGGCATGATTATCACTCTGAGTTTCACCTTTTGGTGTAGCACTCCCGTTCGACAAATGATTTTGATTATCAGCAGACTTCTGATTACTTTTCTCAGGTTGACGTAAATTCAAAGTATCGGTTTCAACCATTGTTCCATTCATATTGAAATTTTGCAGAATTATAAAGAAAAAATGAGCACTTCGTCTTTAATTCAGGACAAGAGGTTTACGAACTATATATCTGTGTTGGTGTGGACTAACAGCTACTCTGGACAGAATCTAGAGGAAAAAGAATGCTCTTAAGTATTAAATGCCGAGGTGTAATGCCACAGCACGTCAAGAGGCTATAACTTGTTCTTGTTGGCTTGGTTTGGGTTGGTTATTTCTTTATGTTTGCTGTCAACTGACAAGACATCGATTTTCCAATGTCTTTATTTCATGCCACTCAAGTAATACCGTTCTTCATACAGCTCTTTCATTCTCCTCTCTGTGCGTGTTTGTTTGGTTACATGATTACATAACACGGATGTATACTTATAGTTTTTATAGTGGAACTCATACATTTCTGCATTTCTATGGACATGGACTAGTTTAACAGTCTGCTTCTTTACCCTTGTCCAATCTTTCAGACAAGACAAGAGCTGTCATTTCAACGTACGGTAATGGCATAATGATTAGATAAACTCGTTTTACTAGTCAATGCCCACTGAAAATGCTTAAGTTCCATTGATTTTAACTTGAAGAAAAAGCTTAAAACAAGTAGAGAATCGAGTTAACAAGAAAAGCCAAGCCATAGGGAAAGATTTCTATAAAAGGAATTTATCGTGGTGTCGTGGAATACTACACGTTTTCATTGTCGTAATTATAATACTTGTCGTGTTGTCATGATACATACTGCATGTATATCCCACGCAGGGAATGTAAGCTTCTAGAAAATCGTATGAACACTATTGATAACCAAGCTGCAAAAGGAATGTTATACTTTACTTAGAATAAGAAATGAAAAAATGAACAGTATGACAAGAAATTCCTTAAGCCAAGCTTCACATAAAAGTCTCCAAGGATAATTCACACAAATTCGTGTTCGTGTAATTATTTGAGGGAGATTATTTATAAATAAGGATTCAATAATCGTTTCAGTAGATTAAAATCATATAAAATCTCCAGAAAAATTTTAGCCCAGAAAACACAATATCATGGAAATTTTTAATGCACTGCTACACGTATACTCTGTTGTAATGTATTCAAATAAGTAAAGTTTAATACATAAACAAGCTATAGAGAATTCTCCAAAGAAGCTGAGTGGATTATGAATACCGAAACATTAGTATGCTTGTCTTGAATTAAATGAAAAGCTTTGTAACATTTCTCATCGGCTCTACAAAATAATGAATCGGCTCATTCATTCCACCATGCCAATAAGGTTTTGCACCATATGAACTGTCGTTATCTTTCATTCTTCAAGAATTCAATCAAATGTTCAAGAACCATAAAAATTAAATGAGGATATCACTTAAGATTTTTTTGTTTTCTCTCAGCAAGCCATTGCAATGAATCGACATTTCATAAGTAATGATTTTATGAGTTCTTATTTATTCTTAAAAAATAATATAATGTCAGTAGAGTAAATGATGCAAATGAGGTTTCCTGATTACTAATTAAATGCACGCGTCGAAGGGTGACCCCACTTGATTTGCTACCAAACTTTGAAAGTTTCTCACTACAGAGTTGTTAAGAATTCTGGACTTTGATAATCGGATTTGGATACGAGACTTAGGGGTTCCAAAACGGAATTCTGTAATCCGCAATCTCAATAAGCAAATTATCTCATCGGAATCCATTATTAATTCAGAAGCTAAACTGCTTCAGTATCCGCATACGCAATCACCGGCTGTTTAATTAAATTACGTTCAACCCAACTTTGAACTTCAGCATTTGTAAGCATATACTTTTGGTGAATGAAATTAATAAACTGTTTTTTCTTGCGTACTTCCATATTTTCTATTTGGGTTTGTTGCTTTGAAATTTCAGCTAGCAAGCATCTCTTGTCTCTAGAGATAAGACAACGCTTAGCTCTTTCTGTAAGGTGACCAGATTCTGAAGCTTCGAATGGAGTACAGTATACTCTACTACAATACTACTTGATTGAGCATGTCGAAATGACTCTACCTACTGATTTTTAGCGTGTTCAGTTCAGTATTCAGTCA
>JAANSM010005244.1:0-10317 GCA_036850725.1 Orchesella villosa | reverse complement strand
ACATCATTATTATTTGCACTTGCAAATAAAAACATGATGACTAAATCAAAATCAGATTGTGAAGCATGGCAAAACGGTTGCTCTTTTTGTTTATTTTTCTCTTTCACTCAATACTTTATAGCAAATTGAATGAGAAACTCATTGCCCATGAAATTGAACCCAGTAGGTTTCTTATTATTTTTATTGTAAAAAACTGCATCACTTTGACGTCTTCTCGCCTGCTGCCAGTATTTCTTGAAAATTCAAATCTAAATAGTAAACTTATAATTATAATTACCCACCAAACCATCAACCCATTCCACACAAAGAAGTAATTAATGTAAAGTGGTTAAATTTTCTTGTCATGCATCCCATTGTTACAAATTTTTATTTAAAAAAATCACACTCGCATCTCAATTCCTTCTTTTCGGATCAGTTGCTCCTTGAAATTTAGAGCAGAGTTTTTTTCTCTTGTAAATCTTTACAAGAAAAACGCTTCCCAACGTCAATGCTTGTTTAGTTTCAGCTCTTTATAATAATACAAGTTGTGATGTTTGAGTTGAAGTAATTTGAAGACCTAATTACAAAACAAAAGATGTCTATTATGTACCATTTCGCTTCTTGGTTTCGGTTTGTATTGCATTGTTATTTTGTATTAAAGATTTGCTCTAATTTTTTATAAAAAAAGTAATGCTGAGCACCCCACTGCCTTTCAGTTTTTTGTTTGAGTGGAGATCTCTTAAAATTTATTATGTATCAGTAATCCAATCCAATCCACTTGAAAGGTAAATTGACGCAAAAAATGTGTATCACTGTAGGCGGTCTCATTCTCATTGTTTTCATGTGGGATTTTTGTAAGGATGTGTTACAGTACGCGTCAAAGTGAATAAAATACGGAAGTTAGAAGTTGTTTTAGAGGGAGACAAATTAGCTCGTCAAATTGGATTTTGTATAAAAGTCAAGGTGAAAAATTGAATCTGTAACACAACACGTGTGTGTGCAAATAGTGTAAAGTGCAGGTTGTTTGAACTTGTTCTAGTTCTACGCCGCTGAAAGAAAACATCTTGTCTAAAATTTAATATAATTCCATCTTAACATCATTATTAGTGGGAGTATTGAACTGTAAAGCAGAAAAAAGAAGAAAACTCTTGTTTTTTTCTATGTAAAATTTCAAAAAACCAAGCCACATCCACAAAACCTATATATTTTTTGCTATAAAGCGATTAGTTTCTTCTTAAGAAAAAGAAAGAACGGGGAATTTTTGTATAAGATGACATGACATTAGACATTATTAAGATATCTTTATGAATAAAGAAAACGTGCGTTAGTTTTTTACAACATGCAAATATTAAACAAAAAAGCACGACTTTTAAACTTTTTTTAACTGTCTTTCTTTTTGTAATGAGCCAAAGCCAAAGTCAACCCAAGCCAGGCCACAGACAAAAGCTTCAAAAAAACGTCTGAGATTCTAAAAATTCAAAGGAAAAATCAATCGTGGCATGGCATGTCATGTCAGATCAAAGGTTTTTTTATCTTGAAAATAAAAGCTTCTGAACTTGGCATTGAAATTTTTTTTTCGTGTTTGATTTGTTGTGGAAAACCGGATAAAATGGGATTTGCATAGAATGTCTCTATAAGGGAGTGCGTGGCTGATGCTCAATGTGATGATGATGGTGACGTTTATTGAAATAATTTGAATTCATCGCGCATATCACACACACACACTCACGTAACATGCCTTTTTTCGGAAAAGGAGAGCTTGCATACATACCGGGTAAGAATTGGCAATTTAAGGAAAACTTTAAAAAGTCATTTGTCAATGACAAGATAATACGTTGATGGCGTTGTTGTTAGGCGTCTGGCTTGGTGATATAATACGTGCCGTTAACCTCTTAACTCCCCGTTTTATGAATATATATTTTCAACATGATTTGAATTTTAATAAAAAATAAGTAGGAAGTATTAAAACAAAATAACAAGCTTGGAAAATTGTATAACAGTCTAAATTTGGTAATTTCAACATTGTTTTTTTTTTCAAAAAAAAAATTCAAGTAGAAAACATGAATCGACGTGGAATATAAACAAGTTAAAAAAATGTTAAAATGAACAGGAGTATAAAAGCACGCGAGTGTACTCATCGTCAGTAATTTTCCACGCGTGTGTGACACTAAACAAGATCGCCATATCTTACAAGAATATCTCACTCCTGTCCTGTCTCTTTTACTTTCATCCTGAATTAATTATTATTTTTTATTATGCCCCATAAAACAAGCTTATAATGACGGGAAAAACAATAATAAACTTTATTTTTAGTTGAATAAAAAGAGTAAAAAAAGTGATTACAAGCAAGCGGAGACCTTGAAAATTATAGAGATAAAGTTGTGAATTGTGCTGTGATGAAGCGATGACCATTATCAACATCAACATCATCATGCTTGTCTATTCTCACATTAGAATCACACGTCCAACGTCACATTCTTTCTTGATGTTTAGGCTGTTGAGAAAAAAGGTCGAAGTCACATAACTCATCTTCATCTTGTGACAAGTGTGATTATATTTTTATATTTGTAATTCTTGTGGCTGAATAAAAACAAAATATATAGCTCTTATGTTGCTAAGAGGAATGACCAAGTCAAGTCAAAGAAGAACACATCTCGTGATCATTTTAGTTTTGGATGCTACAATTCAAGGATGTAAATCTTGTCAAATTCTCAATACCTTTTTTGGTGATTGAGATATTAACAATGGAAAACATTTTATATATTTAATATATATTTATATCTATATATTTATGAAGGAGGAAAGACAACAAAGGCCCAAAAATACAAATTGTTTTTCTTCTTCTAATAATTCCCTTCTTGTTGATTAGCAGAATTCCAACAAATTTTCTTTTGTTCTTTCTAAAAGGTTTAGCTTTTTAGCTTCCTATATATAACAAGAGCTTGAATTTTAATAATAAAAAATCATTTACTTTTAGCACCTGCTCAGGCTCACTGCTTGCTTTTGGCGTCACCTGAACTTGGGTTGAGTAGCCAACCGAACGGTTGTATTGTCTGTGTGTGAATGAGAAAGGCAAACATTATTATCTAGGTTTTATTCAAGCATAACGGCAAAGGAATATAAAGTGAACAGTGAAGAAGCAGATGCAAAAATAATTTGTTGCTTTGTCATTCTCTCTCCGTGTTACGAGGTGGAAATCGTGATGATGTAAAAGTACAACGCCGTTTCAGCAATGTTTATTTCATTATAAAATACTTTAGTACGGATCTCTTAGGTGTTCTGGATTGTTTCAGTGATATTCTTTGAAGCTTGATTTAATCATGGGAGAAGGAGAGGTAGAAAAAATGCAACGTAATTTTACCAGCCAAATTTCAAGCTAAGCTAAGCTACAGTCTAGAGCACTTCCCAAAGAATAATATTATCCTTTTTGCATGAATGATTCAACGTCGCTTAAGCTTTTTCAAAAAGATTGGGTCATAGTCGTGTTGGTGTGGTCGTGATTTCAGATGTGATGTGATGTGATTGTACGGAAATGAAATGACATTAGGGAACCAATATTATCGCATGTGAATGGGATGAAATTTTTTTTAAGTTTTAAAATTTTAAATGTGAAATGAATGCATGTTTAGTTTTGAGTTTTGACAAGAAGATTATATTATATTGTATTATGTTTAAATTTTAAACTGCATGTCATTTCAGGATTACAACATACTTAAAAAGTTCTGCTAATGTTATGCGACGTTAGATACATTTTAAAGCAATATTTTTTCATATTTCATGCATGATTTCACTCCTCGGAAAAACCGTTCGAGTTGTCTTTGTGTCAGCAGGTTGCTAGTGGAAAAATTCGTTGCGGTTATATTTTTTTCTGAAAAAAAAGAAGTAATGTGCACGATTAAGTAATCGTATGTCAGCCTTAATTTTCTTTAAGAAAAAAAATTGTGGAATACTTGAGACTTGAGCTTTTATTTAAGAATTAGGAGCATTTTAAGACTTCATTTTTTTAAATATTCACGTTTTTAATGCGTCTAGTTGTGACTCAAACATAAAAAAACTGCAAGAAATAATTGTAACGCTTGAGTTTGAGATAAGATTATTTTTCAAGAGGGGAGCACAAAACTACATTCAGTTGAGTTGTTCTATGCAAAAATGAGTGGAAAATTGGAGATAAATTTAAGGACCAAATTATCGTTATCAAATCATCACCGTTTACCTCAAAACCGTTAGTGATTTGGTTAAAAGCTCATAATAGTCGGCGTTACAATCACACGAATTATCAAGAAAGTTTTACTATTCAGTTAAATGCTTAACAAAAATCCATTTTATTTTATGAGCTGACAATTTGACTCCTCACAATATTATTAAGGTGATGAAGAGTCCACTTAATCTTTCAAGAGTTCACTTGCATACTACCCTACACCAAAGTTAACGATAGAAAACGCATTCTTAAACTTTTTTCAAAGAGTCAAATTTAACAAAAAAAATGTATTTTTTCCATGTTTACATTTCACGCCACCCCATAAAATATCTTTGGTAACAATTAAGCTTTCGATTTCACTCTTTGTGGCTCAGTTAAAGAGAACCCTCTTAAAAATATATGTGTATACTGTATAGGGTATATGTATTAGCACATAATTTAAAAGATGCAATAAAATATTACTTGATATTTAGGCAAGAGTCCTTTTTCAAACTGGCTTCTCCTTCTCCTCAATCATTCACCAGCCCAAAAGAAGAATCTTACTTTCAAGTTTAATGCACTCGGTCAAATCACCTTCTCATGTAACTCAGACAAAAAAATCTTGTCCATTGTAAAAGTGCAATTTAATACCAAACAAACCCTATCATATCACATTGTCGTCAAAAGGCCACCAAAAAACCAAACCAAAACCAGATACCTAAGCACATTTTTAAAAAGAATTGTTAACACGTATTTTGTGTTGCGTCGTGAAGGTTTTACTCTTAAGTAAACCGGTACAGTACACATCACAAGCTAAAGAGCAAATGAAAATAGGCTTGTTAATTGACTGTACAAATATCACGACAATGAAATTCAATATTATTTCCTTTAAATCTATTCGGAAAGCTAGGTATTCTATAATTTAGTCGAAAAAAAAAATACAGTAAATTTTTTAATACTAAGAGTGCCGGTAGCAATCCCTCATAATTGGGTATGATATGATCACGATGGTCACGTTAACGTTGTGGATTCTGAATTTGAGTTTCTCTTAAGATGTTTCTCGTCTTGTCTTGATGATATTATGATAGGAGTTTGTTTGTGCGTAAAAATGCGAATGTAAGAGGAAGATACCATCAGAAAAAAAACTGTGTATCAACTTTTATGGAGTTATACACATGTCATAAAAAGGGCAAGGTTGAACATTGAACAAGACACTTTTGATACTGATTATTTGATTACCTACTTGTGGGAAGGCTTTTGTTGAAGATGAGAGTTGTTCCTAAAAATGTGGGTCAGTCAAAAAACTCGATAAAATACGTGAACATATTAGCGCTATGAAAGTCTTTGAAAGGTCAAAGGAAACAAAAAATGCGTATGAAAATCTTTATTTTTTTCGTTAAAAAATGAAACTTGCTAAACATCAACGTCCTTTCGTTTTCTTCAAAAGATATTAAAACTTGTAATTTTTCTCAAATTGCCCCTATTTATTTCCGGTTTTAATGTAGCAATTCATCACGATTCCTAAAAGGTTAATTTGTTTTATTGTAAAAGGAGAAAAGGATGATTTTTTATGGAAGAGGAAAAATCAAAACTCATTAAGTGATTCCAACTGAACTCAAATTCAACCCAACTTCCTTTTTAAACTTTAAAATTTTTTTAAAACGCTTCACCTTTTTCTTCGTGTCTAATCATCCTAAATCTTGTGATGTTCTTATAAGTATGTTTAAGTTTAAAAGGAAGAAGAATGAGAAAAACGAGTTTTTTACTCAGAAGGATAAAAAATCCCATCCTTTTTGCTCCCCATTTGTTTACTCAAGTTTGCAAATCACGAGGTTTTAAACCAGTAAAAAATTACAGCTGAGCAAAACATGTGCGTGAAGGAAGCCACCCTCTTTTGCATGTTGTTGAATATATTTCCTCTTTTTTTTACTTTTTGAGCTGTCCTTTCTTCACACAGTATGGCTTTTTCCTTTTGTACCAGTGACTGAGTGACTTAGTCAAATAAAATGAGGTTTAATTCGTCATAAAAAATCCTTTAAAACTCTATTTTTTTCAAGCGGCATTCAATCCACTCAAAATGATTTAATTCACAATGGGAATCTTAACCAAAGCACTTAAAAAGATTGAAGATTGAAGAGATATATATATTTGCATGAATTCATTGAGCTCAAACTCAACCACAAAATTATAATATACAAAATAAAAACATTTTGTATTTATTTTCCCACCGCAAAATCTCTTTCAAATCTAAATGAAAATATAAAAAATCATTATTATTATTTAAGACGACGTCAAACATCAACAACATCACCCTTTTTTTAAAGCTAATCTTTTTTTTCTCTGCTAAACTTAAGCGCCGTGCAACGCAATCTTGCAATTTCATATTCAATTTCTTTTATGTAACTTAATTTTTTTATGCGGGACTAAAACGCCATGCGAGCAACCCAACAACCAAACCTCTTTTGTTAATTGTTTAGCCAAACCACAAAATATGCAAATAAAATCTCTCTTTTTATTCAATACGCAATACCCAACTAATAATAAAACCTATTATTAAAATTATAATAGATATTATGAAATTTCACCCAATCAAAAAAATTAATTTTACTGTTGACAAATTACTTTGAACGAACGTCGTCTAACTTTTTCATGTGGTTTGATTTTGATTTTTTTGACATTTGTTACAGCTCCCAGACAAGAGGATGAGCATTATTTATCATCACCGTAACAATAATGATCAAGGAAGTACACAAGCCCACTCGGATCCCGGAAGGAACTACAGTAAAAGCATCATCATTAATATCAATCAAAAAACCGCAACGAAACTACGTCAATTGACAACCTAAAAGCCGAGCCCAAAAATAAATAAAATGAAATTGAAACTAAATTTCTAAAACGAACTAATAATAAATAGCGGAAGTTTAAAAAAACTTTAAATTATTAGAATCTATTTAAAAAACGAAAGAAATTTAATATCCCCCAATAAATTATCAAGATGAGGTTATTCAGTCGTCGAAAAGAGTTTCAATTTGATGACCCACGCCTAGTAGGAATGTCCCCTTTGAAAACAATTGATGAGAGCTTTAATAATCCCTCTCGTTCTCCTTTAACTGAGCACGAAAACCTTAGCCAAGAAGAATATCATGGTGATCAACATCATCATGAAGAGAATGTTCCCGTTCCTCCTGAAAATGAGAATGCCAAAAAAGGAGAAACTATTTTGATTGCTTCATCATCTTCATCATCATCTTCTTCTTCATCTTCATCAATCCCAATTCAAATCCCTGGCATTTCTTCATCATTTTCAGATGAAGAATATGAAGATGAAATGATGATGTCAGCATCAGCATCATCAACAACAAAGGTCTCCTCCTCGCGAAGGAATTCTTTAGCAGCTCAAAAGCTAAAAATGGGGAGTAGCAAGAGTAGCTCAAATCTCCACTCAATTTCCGCCTCAACCTCGACCTCGTCCCCGACATGGAATGGGAATAAAGTGCTTATGTTCCTTCCCACACTCCAGCAGCAGGACAGCCCAAGAAATAAGTGGTTATCGCAGTCTTCAGCTTGTCTAGTTTCAGCGACAAATTCTTCTGCTGAAAAGAAACAGCAGCAGCAAAACCAAAATCAAAATCAAAACCAACAAGTTGGGATGAAAAGCAAGTCAAATTTAAAGAGCGTAAATCAAACTGGGACTCAACAGCAACAAGAACGGGATCAAAATTATGACACTCAAGAGAGATCAAATGGCAAGTCAATATAGAATACTTTTTTTTCTTATGAATGACCATGACTGTGACCATGTCTCTGAAAAGTTTTGAGAATCAAGATGATTCGATTTAAATGCATGAGGAACAAAGTGTAAAGTTGGACACGCCTTCAAATTTCAATTCAGAATGTGAGATAGAGTTTCAAATGACATGATTTAGTAAGGCGAGAAGAGAGAACTCTTTGAAAAGGGTAGAGAAATGAGATGAGAAAAACGGTTGTTTCCTTTTTTAGCGGAATATTTCCGTTAGGAAAAGTATACGAGCTGAATTGGGTCTTTAGGATTGTTATATAACTGTATAAAATTTTCAGTTCAATTTTTCAATGACGTTCAAATCACTCAATAATATCATTATAATTTTTTCTCAAGCAAATTCTCACGTCCAAAAATCCAACACACGGCGTCAGCCTCTAACATGTGGTTTTGATTATTATTGAGTGTAAATTCCCATGAAATAATTTGAGAATTTGACGATATAGTGGTTTTTTTATATCTGAACTTTTTTTAAGTGATTTTATTTTTGATATTTTTTTTATTAGGAAATGGATTAGGGAGTTTGTCAACGTGGGGCAAACGCGTTTCTGTTACTTGGGAGCAAATGCGGAGGTCTGAATCAAGTGAAACATTAACTTCAGGGATTCTTTCGAGCACTTTAAATCGAAGGAAAACCCTCCATTTCTATCCAGATTTGGATTATTCTTCTTCCGCTTGTTCAAATTCTTCCTCAACGTCAAAATTGTCGGAAAAAGTTTTAGCCGCTAAAGAAAAGTTTAATACTTTAAGGAAAGACACAAAAATTGCTCAAAAAGGGGAGACAAAAGAAGGAAGCGGGAAGAAAATTGGGAGGGTTGAAAGTTTAAGGATTTTGTTGACAAAATCTAATAGGAAATCTAAAGGGAATAATGGAAAAGGGGGTGAGAATTCAAAAGAAGTTGGAGTAAAAGTTGATAAAGGAACGGACACGGAAGATCTTCCAGGAAGTGATAGTTTGGATTTGAGTCGGTTATCAGATGAATTAATGGAGGATCCAGAAATGATGTTTTTGGGGGGAGGAAATCCAAGCGTTTTACGAAATTATCTTTATAATTCAACGGGCCAGCTGCAATATTTAGGGGGAGGAGGAGGGGGAGGTGGGGGAAGCAATTGTGACGCCACCTCAACAAGAAGGTCCTCAATTAGTAGCAGCGCTGGGGGTGGAGGGGGAGGTGGTGCTTCTTGTGGAGGTGGTGGTGGTTCAGGAGGCTCCGCACAAAGCCTCCGAGACGCTTTCTTACTGATGAAAACAACGAGCTGTGAAAATCTATCTACTTTGAATAGGCACCATTATGGGAGGTATCTAGCTAATTCTGGTCAAATGCCACCTCCACCACCCTCCCCCTCTGTTTCATCCGAAGGTGGGGGAGGTGGGAGCGGGAAAAGTAGCCAACGGAAGACTTCCTCTACTGGTACAATGACTGGAGGAGCTAATAATGATGTTGGTACATCAGCCACCTCCAAATCAACGTCCACATCCACCTCTACATCGACATCAACCTCGACCACCACCTCAGCCAAGCGCTCCTCCTTCCCATATGCTTATATCCGCTCAAAACTAACCGCTTTACCAGAAGAACCTAATCATAATCAATCGTCATCAGCCTCATCATCTTCCACCCCAAACGCCACCTCAAATAATAGCACCACCTCAGGTCCCACCTCAGGTCCCACCTCAGGTGGCACCCTAAAAAATTATCCTGACCCAGACCAAAGCCACAAATCCCTTGAAATAACTGCCAGAAATTCCAAACCTCGGAGGTCCTTATCCCAACGAGGTTTCTTCCACAGTATGGGTGACCTCCTCTCTAGATCCTCCTCTTCCACCTCTAATTCCAGCAAGCAACTGAATATAGATGATGAAGAAGAAGATATTTCTTCCTCAGCTTCCCTTCACCTCCTCCGACGCAACAGTAAACGTCGACCTTCCGCCCCCGCCCGTCCCAACTCGATTGCTTGCCCTCCTGGCCACCGAATGTTTGACCCGCTTACCCAAATCCGGATTGATTTACTTCACAAAAACCCTTCCGAATTCGAAGACTCGAGCATCAGCAACAGTCCTCAACTTTGGGGCTGTCGGAGGAGCTACTCAATTGGGGATATCCTTTCCGAATCATCGTCCACCTCGTCTCCAAAGGAGATGATGGGAAGCAGTACAAATGTAGAGGAAAGTGGGTACGATAGCGACTCAACGAGGACAGGTCACGAGAGCCCAAGATCTTCAATGAAAATTGGAGGTTCTGAAACGGAAAGAGAGCCCTCCACATCCTCCTCTTCAAGCTCCTCAACCTCCTCCAATAATTGTAATCAAAATGAACTAGATTTTGATGTAGATTCTTCCATGGCAACGATGATAATGGCT
>JAANSM010005243.1:0-10318 GCA_036850725.1 Orchesella villosa | reverse complement strand
GTTGAGCTGTCAAGCCCGTCAGTTCTAGCGTGCAATATTGGGTTCTAAAAGTTACATACATTTGTGCCAAATGTAGGTGAGAATACCTGAGGTAGAATTCACTATAGAACATTTTTTCTTTCATTAAGCTCGTTTCTCTGATCATCCTGCAACAAACCAGAGACCAAAGTCATAGTAAAGCTCACTCATTCGTATTCGCAAACATACAAACAGAGCAGCGCAATGTAAAGAGTGGTGAACCCAACCATTTTTCAATGTTTTTATCGTTTCTCGCTACAGTGGCAGTGGTAAAAAGTATTTTTGCAGTTACAGAAACTTCCAACTTGCCGTTTCCATCATGATTCCTACATACGCTTCAAGTATGCAAGAAAAGTGGCAAACTAAAAAAGGAAGATGAAGGAAGAAGATTGAGAGGGAATGTAAAGAAAATCTCACTAAAGAGAAATAACTAGGGTGTTCTGACACCTCTCAAGTAGCAGTATAAAAGGAGAGTGGAAACAGTGGAAGAATGAGAAAAATAAGGAACACAGTCGCATACGAACAGCTATTTTAGCAGGACAGCAGGAGTTCTTGAAACCGAGAGAGAAGAGAATAAAGAAGCACACGAGTAGTAGGGCTAGAACACTATATGATGCTATGGTAGTGCGGCTGGCTCACTGTATTTCGCTGTAAAAGGCTCGAGGAGAACAGTATACCGTATTGTATAATAGTAATAGTACGCAAACCGCTCACACTCCAAAGGGCAATAAATTCATTGCGTATTGGCTGGAACATACTCAGTCACAAAAGTGGGCTTCATTCATCGTCATCCTCTCTTACTCTCACTTCCCTGCTCTCCTTTCAACATCACCGTTTCTCTGCTTGTCTGCCTCTAGTTTACCATTCATGTTACCAGCTCAAAAAAACGAGTCAGATTCTCTTTGCTCGTGCTAAACTCACGACACAGATAACAGCAACGCTGAAAGGTAGCTAGAGATTTTTTTCACCGAGAAAATAGCAAATCACTCAAAGTTCAGGAAGGTAAAAACCGTCAGGAGAAGAAAAAACTTTCAGTCTGAGCTTAGCTCATACACAACAAAACGTTAGCAATTGCATCTGACTTTTTCTGCTGAAGGCAGTCACCCATTATCAAAAAGCAACTGTATATGCACATACAAATTTGAAAAAGTTAGGAACACACAGCATACTCAAGCTGATACCCATTTACAGCTTGTACCACATAATCCTTAATTCTGGACTTTGACAGAATATGTGAAAACGTATAGAAGCGACCAAGTAAACATTTTCCAAGGAGCAAAAGAAATATTCACACATATAAAGAGGAAGTTGGAAAAAAGAAAGTAAAATATACTTTATGCACTTTCTCTTCCTTCCTTTCATCATCCCGTCCCATCGCTCTTTTAAGTCTTCTGCTGTTGTCATCCCTGTTTCTAGCTTTCCTCAACCATTTATATATATACTTACCAAAAAGGACCACAAATGCTGAAATAAGGGTACAAGTATAAAAAATCAGTTAAGAAGAAGTATGATAGCTTTTTCCCCCGTTCTAAAACTCTGCTAACTTCCCTGACAAATCTTATTATATGAGATATCAGAGACAGCTCAAACCAACCTCTTTCTTTCCTTCACACAAAGTTCTGCTTCATGCTTCATGCTGAGAAAGCATTAAGATCTGAAAGTAAAGACGGAAAGAAAAAAATTTAGCACAATGAAGTAGTTAGCATTACCACAGCTGCTAATATATTATCACTCAGCTTAGGACCTCAGAGTTTTCTCATTATTGTCTTCATCATTATTGTTACAAGTGCTTACGCTGAAAGCTTTTCATTCAACCAGTTGTACAGTAATTACGTTTGTGATTTTACTTCCATTACCAAAGAACTTACTATATAAAAAGAGGAAAAAACTCTTAATGAAAAATCGCTTGAATTGTTCAAATAAAAACTTGCATTCATTCGTATTCAAGACGGTATAGACAGTTGTGAGTTATACTCTTATATCTATCAAACAAGTTTTTTTATCACCTCAACTCAACTCCTGGATGATATAAGACGGTTACAAGTACTTAAGTAGCAATACAACGTGAAAAAGCAAGGTGAAGGTCGGCTGTGAGCAGCGAGCAAAGCAGATTTGCTTGGTGAGATATAGAGAAACACAAAACTATAACTAATAGCTCTACACGCGCGTTGAGTTGACTCAAGGAACAAGGTGTAAAACAAAAAGCTAACAAGAGGAAATCAACCTAATAACAACACGACAGGTAAGCAACTATTCATTTCTGTCAGTATAAAATTTTAACTTTGGACACCTTCAACCTCATTAATTTCATTTAGAACAAGATCTTGATTTACAACTTCTTTTCATGGCATTTAATTTTGCATGTAGATAAAGTTCGTACTAGTTTTTACGACCTGTGGTAACAATAAGACGACTTTTCCAGGCACTTTTAGCTAATAACTTGAAATGCATTCGTATTTCTTTGGTATAATTCCAACTTGCACCTTCATTGCTGCTGCTTACTATGCAAATGAATAAAAGTATATTGAAGTCTAAATGAGTTTAGGAAATGAATATCTGGGAAAATGGAATTCATCCAAAGAAGCAATGATCTCCAATTGTAGAAAAAAGTTGGCCAATTCGTTCGCTTAGTTAAGGGCATAAAAGTGTTTAGCTATAGGCTCAAGACGTCTATTCCATGACTCACTTTCGTTTCTAGTGTTTTTTTTTGTATGCAATAAACTTTTGGCGAACAAGAGTTAAGAGAATTGTTTTTATGTTAGCAGATTTGAGAAAAGATTTGGTTTTAAGATAGTGGAGAAAATTTAAGTATGTAAAAATCTATGTGGGTAGGAATGGTACATGGATTTAATATTTAATCATAAGTTTTTATTTAGGTTGTAATAATGATATATTATACATGCAATATTATTATTATTATTCTTTTGTTTAATGCCATGTAATATCAACTACAAAACAAGTGTGGAAGGTGGGATTGCATCAAAATTACTGAGTATGACTTTTGCATAAAAAAAGCAATTCCACTCTTTGTCATGAATCAAAAAATATTTTTCTTTTCAACTTCCTTTAATAACGAAATTTTAATGAGGAACAAAAATGTAAAAAAGGGGAAAAAGAAAGCATTGGGACGAACGGGTCACGGGTGCCAGTTTAGCTCTTTTAGAAGTTTGCAGGTGTGATGAAATAATTGCTGGATTTATGCTAGTATTTTACATTAATGACTTAAAAATGGTGATAATAGCAGCAAAAGATTTAGAGCTTGAGCTAGTCAAATATTCGTCTCGTGGGGTTTCTATCACAAAGAATTACAGTCGGGAATTAATGAGAATGGGAACCACTCGGTGGGTGCTCTTGTTAGTCTCGTTCTGCTCCACTCACGCTATATGATATATGATATGCATATATATTCTTCTTCAGTACACGCTTCTATTTTATATATACGTGTTATCTCATGTAGGGTTTTATGGATGGCACTTTGTCTCTCTGCAATTGCTTAGGCGAATAGACCTACAGCAGAACGTAACTCGAATAAATTGCGTATTACTGATGTAAAACATTAATGGGAACATTTTAACCTAGCATGCTCCTGCAATACAAACTAAACTGTCCCTTATATCACAGTCAAACACGCAATGAGAGCTGAGCAGACGAGGAGAAAATTGCGAGCTTGTGAAGGAGGTGAGTACTAGGCCAGTCGAGGTGTTTATCTGATGATACTTATATGAGATGAGGTCTCAAAAGTTGAGGGTGGACAAAGGGGGATGAATATGAAAAGTTGCATGAGAATATGGGGATAATTGCTATTAAATTTACTTTTCTTGATTGAATCGTACTTTAGAGATAATATACATATATCTTTTATTTTAATTAATACATTTTCTTTAGCTAATAGTCATAAGCATTCTTCCTACATATATAGAATAATGTATTACGTATTATCTAAGTACACTATTCATTATTTTCTTGTTTTATTACTTCTTTCCACATGAAACTTAAGAAATAGGCAGGCATTATCTGCAACATTAATTGCCAACTGATATCTTGATCGTAAAAGTAGATCCTGTCTCCTGTCTGGTAATGCTTCTCTGGATGTTTTCTTTCATAAGTCAAACAAGGTTGTATAGCTATACCAGTATCATATCTATACATTTGGTATGCGAGTCTTCTGCAAATTGGTGAAGTTTGGTGGGTTCATGGACCAGGTCAGTGTACTAATTGCAACTGCACAATCAGCGGGATAGCTTTTAGAAAATGCAATCATTTACCAAGTTACATGAATACTGAGTATAACGAATTTATGGTAACGCTGTAAGTCGCGGTGTGATTTAAGCTTTAGTGGGATGATTTACCAGAAAGCTTTTGGACCAATACTTTGGATGTTTGTGGGTACTTCCTCTGACGTAGCAGGCTTTCACATTAAATTTTTCCAGACAAATATAACTTGCAAAATTAGAATTTCCAACGCTTTTCATACGCTTGTCAACTTTGGTTGCTAGTTTTCTTTCATGAGAGAAATCAATTTTTCAAACTTGAAATAAATCGAGCAACCAGAAAGAAAAGAACGACATTACTGCTCCTTATTCGTCAAGATTTGTATGCATAATAATATGCGACTTGTACCCCTACCAATTACGTGAATATGAGTAACATGGTAGCATTCGTACATGATTCCCCGGACAGCGGAATTAAAATGCTATAATTTTGCACATGCATTGTATCCTAAAAGGAAGCAAATGAATAATATTTAGATTAAACCTGTCACAATGATGGAAGTATAAAAAAGGATCATCATTCTGCCTGCTGATTTTACTCTATATTATTATACGTTCGCATGTGGTCACTGACCATTTGGAACATTGGCTTTTATATACCTCCAAAACAGAGCAACAGGCTCGTCAATAGACAAAACAACCACAGTCATAATACACGTAATATTCATAACTTCTCAATAAGCCCTCATTACTCCTTACTTAATAGCAGCTTGCTGAGTTCTTCTGCTCCTGGCTTATGACTTTACCCCAATTGCTAAACTGGGTAAATTTTTTGTAATATCCGAGTAATACCGTTTTACTGGTCTTATTCGTTACTTAATAGCAGCTTGCTGAGTTCTTCTGCTCCTGGCTTATGACTTTACCCCAATTGCTAAACTGGGTAAATTTTTTGTAATATCCGAGTAATACCGTTTTACTGGTTTTATTCGATTTCCTATACATATTTTATGCAATTTTAAATTTTATTTATTCAAAACATTAAATTGTCAATGATTACTGTCATAAATCATTATCCAGTTATACCGCATTCATTAATTGAAATAAGTATGGTTCCTGTTAATCCTATTACAGCTGCTACCTGTAATTGAAAGAAATTCAGGGCACTGTCATTCCTAATGAAAACTTATTGCCAACAGGAAACCACAATCAGATCTGCCATTAAATTATCAAATGGCTTATGAAACAGATGGGTTACTTCTTTACTCAACCAAACCCCAACGAAGAATAAAACTGCACAGGGCACAGACTCATAGGGTGCGATACTACAATATAATAGCTATTCTGTTTCTCCACCCACAGCGAGCTGCTTTCAGGTGTGCCTTGTGCAATTTATCAAAAAAATCCATTCCACTCCATGGTCCAGCCGGTGTAGTTACCTTTAATCAATGTGCCAAGCACTAATATACAACATATCAAACAAAATCTAGTAGTAGGCATTGATATTTATATGGCATGCCATAATAATTGCATTGACTGACTGCCTGTCTGACGAATTCGCACTTTCTCACTGGCCAGGATATGCCATCGTATCTCATGCATCAATTCAAGAAGATTTTAAGCTCTCGTTACCTTGCACTCTCCGAATAAAACATTGCAATTTTTATTACCCACCGCGCAGCTACCATACCTTACATACGTATATAGTTGTATTATCAAACTCACGGCACACACAATCAAAGCTAAATTGGTGTGCCATCTCTAAATGCATGCATATAGCTGGTACTCATGCATAAAATTCGCATGCAACTCTCTTTCCTCTCCATGCACATATTTCTTTCATAACCACAATCTTCATTGCATGTACGTAATTTTGGGATTTAAAAACCATGATCCAAGCCAAAATAGACTCAGAAAAATATAAAAAAGTAAGGCCGAAGAACTGGTTTCTACACCTATTTCAAAATCGCATGCAGACAAACTTTCCATCCCACTTCACAGTGCAACGAATTCAAAAACCAACAGCCAGAGCTAAGCTTCACCGGCAGTCATTTTTATTCATACATTTATAATGTACTTGTATATATACTACAATGAAAATACATACATGATAATTTATACGGATAAAGTAAGCTGGACCGACCAAATTCAACATTGTGCTATTCCCGTGCAACCATCGGATTCGTCTCGAATTCATAAAAGCAGCGTAGAAATTATTCGGCAGAGAGTACAGTTTTGGCCGTCATGCAGACAAACTTTCCATCCCACTTCACAGTGCAACGAATTCAAAAACCAACAGCCAGAGCTAAGCTTCACCGGCAGTCATTTTTATTCATACATTTTTCATGTATTTATATATATTCTACAATGAAAATACATACATGATAATTTATACGAACAAAGTAAGGTGGACCGACTATATAAATTCAACATTGTACAATTGAAACTAATCCAATATCAAATATGTTGCATACCTGCGGTAATCCTCATCATAACAATGCATTCACAACAGTAACATTCCTATGCAGTAACGCTGCACCAACTCTTTTCATTCGTCTTCTTCGGTTCACTCGAACATAGATGCTTCGTCGTAGCTGTCATCATGTCGTTGTTCTAATAATAAGTTGTGTGGTTGTGTTACATATGTGATTAAATGCATTATGGCGTCACAAATACTTCATAATCACAATAATTTTCTTACTAAAGCATGAAGGATTTGGTAAACAAAAAATATAGTGTATTCTTTTATTAGTGCAGTACATGTGAACCATTTGTGTCGTATTCATATCTGCAAATTTTACAGTTGAAGGATTCAAATATACCATTAACGAAGATGGAATGCTCCTTCAAATATCTTTCAAGTTTAAAAACTGCTGGATGAGATCGGGTTAGTGATCTCGGAATGAAAACTTCAAGGTTTATACCAAAAAGGTAGATGTTTTCAATGTTTGGTGCATGCCATTCTACACAAACCAATGTGTTACGTGTTTGCATTGCTAGCCTGGTTCTATAAGACCAACGACTGCCACGAGATATCAGATCAGTTTTATAGAGTGGTCGCAGAAAATTACTCGAGCAAACGTGAGTGCCAGGTAGTGAAAATTCATTCCTAGCCGCAGCCTTAATACCAAACTCAACTGTCAAGAAAAAACGAATAGCAATAATATTTCTTCATTAAACTCCAAGTAGAAGAGCGACAGTCGTACGGTGAATTTCATAAAAACGAAATTTTTCTGCAAAAATGCCTTTTTTATAGCTTACGTAAAAGTATAGTAAAAATTCACAAACGTTCCTTGTTCGTGCTCAGTTTGAATGCACGCGTGAATTCAATTTTGTTTGTAAAAGTCATTTGGGGTTCACTTTTTTTTACATTCTAGTCAGTTCGTATGATGATGTTGTGGGAGCATCATAACGTATTCTATTCAAAAAATATATCCCGTGACAGTTTTGACAGTTTCGTGTGTTTATTTGACATCCTGTATTGTACGTGATAAGTACCCGCTATGAACATTAGTATGTATGTACCAATTGGAATATACCAAAATAAGGTGGAATAATAATATATTCAGTTTAGCGACCCTTTTGCACCCCTGAGTGCATGCATATTTTAGCGTGAAATGTTTACTTGAATAAAACTGTTTCTTTGAGTGTCAACTTGTTTGTGTCTTTTTAATTGTTTTTTGTAGGCTATAATGAAGAGCTAATGCTAATATTAAATGGAACGGACACTTCAAAAGAACTTTTTTAATGGGGCTTTAGAAAAGTACATTTGTGACTTGTTTGTCTCGCTCTTCGACTCAGACTTCAATTATGTGAAAAATGCAGACAGTATTACAAAAAGATTCATAAATAATATGTAAATGCGTATGTAACTGTATGGATATACTATACTATACATATACTGGAAAACATCGTATTACTTTATGGTTATAATGCCATATCATATCTAGACATATAGAAATGCATACAATTATTAGGCGATGGTGATGATTACATTTTAAGAAAAATAATTGTCTAGGTTGAAAAGTAATGATGCAGAGTGCATTCGCACCAGCAAATAACCTTCTGTTAGTGTACGTACGTACGTAAGACGTAAACTAAATAGCTGCCAATGTTTTCCTAGAATGGAACCATGAGACGTAACTTTTATGAGTAATTTTTCGCGTTTACAACTTGGAACAATTGAAAGGAAAAATGAGATTAGATAAATCGTATATACGTATTTAATGGGCATTTTAGGGAAGATAACAAACAAATGTTGTGAAGTAGATCTATTTGGCTCTTGTTGAAGTCATATTTTATCGCGAATGGAAGTAACCAGAAACTTGCCTACCACAGATTGAATTACACCCAGCAATTTGATCATCAACGTCTTTTTGCAAAATACGTACTAAGTAAGCTAAAAAGCTAATGCTGTGTTGTAAGTGGA
This sequence comes from Orchesella villosa, assembly GCA_036850725.1. Classification (NCBI taxonomy): domain Eukaryota; kingdom Metazoa; phylum Arthropoda; class Collembola; order Entomobryomorpha; family Orchesellidae; genus Orchesella; species Orchesella villosa. Next base: position 1,663 of record JAANSM010005243.1, on the reverse strand, counting down.
ATTTGTTGACTATGTTTTTAAGAATTCTTATCATACATATATCTACGTAAGTAAGTATATAGTGCTCGCCCGTGAGAAAATGAGTTTGAGTGATTTAAAAAATGGTGACATTTACAAACAAGCAGAAAATGAGCGAATTTGCACAAGTATTTATTGTGAGATTTAGCCATGAAATATATAAATAACTTTGACAAACTTATACAGCATGTTTTAGATTTGATAGCTACTTCTTGGATGAGTGACTAGAGATGGAAAACTCTGTTTTACTGTACAGATAAATGGTTAAGTGTTTGTGGAGGAGTTAGTAATGTGATGTAATCGTGTGATATGTATCACGCTGAGGTTCCAGACAGTCGAGATCATATTATAAAATTATGCTTGGGTAAGCAAAGCAGTTTTCTCTCTCTCTCTCCCTCTCTCTCAGCGTTTCTCTCTCTTTTTCTTCCTTTTCTTTGTTTCATTTCAACTGCGCGAGAAATCCTCAATGTACATTTTAAGCAATCTGGTTAAAACCATATATATAAGTATACTATATACTATATACTACTATAACAGTGTACAACTTAGCTGTGTACATTCCTTGATTTAGTTTAATAAATGATTCAATTTCCCATTTAAAACTCCAGAGAGCTTCGTTGTTTACCCCAACTATAATCGTGTTTTCATAGATGTACAAGCGACTATACTTTTGTACCTATACGGGAACATTCTAAGAGTTTATTGTACAACTTCAGTGGTGATGTTGATAGGAAACAGCGATAACAGTATATAGCTGCTTAAATATACACTCTGTGTGTAAAGATTCTCCCCGTGGAGTTCTGCCATGTTCTTCGTGTTTTTCTAGCACAAGATTAAGTTGCAATGTTAGATTAATTTTCGTCTCTAATTGAGTAGAATACGGTTTTTGGTTTATAAGCTTGCTTTCGTAGAAGTAGGAATTATGTTCATTATGCGCGATGGTCTAGTACAACAATCGCAATAATATGACACTGGGTAAACTTACTAAATATAACTCATAATGAGACATTTCGGTGTTGGATGCTGCTTTAAATGACTTGCTGATGATGATCATCATCATTTCACATATTTTCACGTCAGTATTTTGAGCATATTATGTGCATTTAATTGAGTATTATAATCCTTCTATTATCTTATTTCATTAGACAAGTAATTATTATGTAATTATAACAAAGCAATTAGTTTGTAATTGGGACTGCCTCTGAAAACATAAGTCAACTTGTAATATCTACGTTTGATCTTATCTCTTAAATACACGCCTTTTTTACTGTGTTGTTTTTTTAATTTCTCGGAGAGTTGTTGTTTAGAAAAGGAGTCTGAAAATGATATTGTGGAAAACACACTATAATAATGCAGGCTAGGCTTTACTCCTTCTTCTTAACATTCCAACTAATTCTCACTGGATGGTAGTAAAATGCAAGGCTAAGCTAGATAAATTGATAGTTAATGTTCAAGAAACTTGTCGAGTAAATGGTTGCACTTAATGTTTCTGGAGAGATCAGGCCGTAATTTATAGGATTTTCGGTGGTCGTTGCTGCAAGTATATATAGGTATAAATATAATGCAATTTGTCTGCATTTCATTGTTACAACGACTGTCCTCTATTGCAACTGGAATTGCCATGTGCAGAAAAGTCAATACACTC
>JAANSM010005242.1:0-10319 GCA_036850725.1 Orchesella villosa | reverse complement strand
GACGGTAGTTTTCTCAAGCAAAAGTAAATATTGAGGTTGAAAGGAAAAAGCGGATACATTTCTCGTTTTGTGTGGCGTCATATGGGCATACATAATGCCCTTAAAATCCGTTTTTCCCTTCCTTATCTCCTGTCATATATAATTTTCAAGAAAAGGAAGCAAAATTGAAGAAAAGACTATGTAGTCTTTCCCTCAACCTCAACTTCAACTCCATGTGTGTTTGCTCCTATAATTCTGTCATACTTAACAGTTTTATGCACAGCAAAATATGTACGTGGTTTGTGAAAGGCAAAAGACAAGGCAGAGCAGATCAATAAAGACGATCGACCGGAGGCAACTTTTTCCCCCGGTGTTGCGTTCTCTTTTGGCTTGCCAATCCTAAACCATGCTAAAAAGCAGTATTTACAATATAACTTTTTGTGAGCTGTTGTTTAGTAAAAGGTTTTTTTTACACCTTTAGCTTAACAGTCATCATGACTCGTGTGATTAGAAGAACACAACATGCAAATGTTATTTAACAACATTTTCCTCGCCCATTTGCTTTTAAGACGTAAATAATCCGGGTGCCGTCGTGTGTTCCAATGAAAAGAGCTGAACCAAGAACTTATTGCGTAGGTTTTCAAAGAAAATGGATTAGAATGACGTAGTTTACTTTCCATAAACAATTTTAAAGCATCATATAACCCAATTCTATCATCTACTATTGAGTTTTTTAATATCTAAAGGGGTAGGTATTTAGGCTGGCAGGCTGGAGTTGAAAATAATAAGCCTATAGAAATATTACACAATACTATATGGAATGTATACTTTTTCAGTAATTTATCTTCTCCAGCGGCTGACTCAATGTTTGAAATCCTCTTTTGGGTGAAAGTGGTGGTAGCGGTTTTGTGTTGCTTCTAACTGAAGAGAATATGAGAAAGAAACGTAGTTTTTGTATCGGACGTATGACAGGAGTTGATGTTGATGGTAAAATGGTAAAAAATATGGGTAGCTTTTTTAGTTATATTATAAAACGACAGTTCTATAATATCACTGCACGTACGTAGCTTTTAACTTTGTAAGTTGGTCTTCTGATATACGGAATACAGAGGTTGGAGTTGGAGGTGAAATGTATATAAAATGATATGATCAGGGCTCAGCTACATAAAAATATGTAGTAACACCACCATATACCACCACCAACCTCTACAACTGCTGACTACACCGCACCACATCGCACACATTCACCAAATAAGTCTGCTTCTGACGTTTGAATGGCATGTTGCGAATGAATAGCCTCCAGCAAACACTATATTCCATGATATTCCAGCTTTATATACAACTCGCTCGTAAAAACTAACAACAGAAGGAAGACGGGAATGAAAACTTCACTTTGATTCAACATAGGTATATTTGGGTTGACTCACATTTTTCTAAATGAAAAGAGCCTTTTTTAGTGTTTAGACAATTCAATAAGGCGAGGCGAGGGTATGAGGAGAATCTATGTAACTCTTTGTTGTTTGTGGTGATGAGGATGATGGTGTGGTGGTGGTAATAAGGTGCTGCTGGTGGTTGGTATAAAACTGAGTTAACATTTTTCTTCTAAAAAATTGTGTTTATCAAGTTATTTAACTTTTAATTAATTAAATGAAGCGACAAATAAGTAAAAATGAAGGATGTCTAATGAGATTCTTTCTGTCTACTTTTTTCAGAGCTAACAAATACAACAATGTCCGATGATAGCAGTGAGGAGGAAGAAGAATGGCAAATGGAGCTTGCAAAAAGACAACAGCAACAATCAGGAGAGCCAAACAAAGCTCCAGAAGCAAGAACAGTCACAAGGGACATCACATCTGAATACAAAAGAAGGAAAAACTTGGCTGGTGCAGCAGCTGCCCCCTCGTCTGCTGCAGTCTCCTCCACCTCAGACACAAGCTTTAATGGGCTGAGCTCCAACGTTCGTCCACTTCCCTTGCCCTTAGCGTCCTTGTCGGGTGACAAGCGAAAGACGATGAAAGTGATGACACGAAAGCCGACCAGCATCATTAATAAACAAAGGGAAACAGCGGATGCCGCTATTAGTGCAATGAATGCTGCTGCAGAAGCAGCCTTCAGCTTTGGGAAACCTCCACAACTGATACCACCCACGATTCCAACAATAACCTACCAAACAACGGAGAGCACAAAAAAGGAAAGCTTGTTGGATGCTGCGGGCTTAGCAGACGATGATGAAAATTATGAGGATGACTATGACGAGTCAAAAGAGGGAGAGGATGATTCCTCAGAGGAATATGATGATGATGATGAAGACGATGAATTGAGCTTGGAAGGCGAAGAGGATTTAGACAGTTCTCAGCAACAGCAACCAACCACACAGCAATCAAGCAAGAAGGGGGACAAGGACAAATCAAATCCGACAACAATCACCACACCAGAAGGTGACTTAAAGACTAAAGATGGAGAAGTAAAATCGCTGGACGGCGGCGAAATCATGGATGAAAGTGATGAAGCGGAAGAATTTTTAATTGCTTCCCCAGAATCTACTTCAGTCTCCAATTCCAATGCCAATACTAATGGGAAATTGAAGGATTTGTACTCAAACTCGTATGTAGATGGGGACAGCAATGGTTTGGAGTTTAGTTGGAATAAGGATGGACAATTGGAGAAGCAGAGTAAAGTCACGCCCTCTCCAATTACATTTCTAGGAGATGGAGAAATGGACAATGTTGTTGGTTTGAGCGGTGGTAGTAGTAGTGGGAGTATCAGTAGCAGCACAACAGAAAAGCAGGAAGTGGAATGTCCATTGAAATGTAATCGCGGCAGTTGTACAAGGGAACCTTCCAATGAGTCTGGATTGGAACAGTCCATGACGGGATATCGATGTCTTTGTCCCATGGGTACAAGAGGAACCTTCTGCGAAATTGGTTCGTTTCTTCTTCTCTTTTACACTCTCTTTTGTCTGGCTTCCTTTTTAGTATCTAGCAGTAGTATTGATCTCTCTAGGATCTTTTACTTCTTCCTCTTTCTTCTTGCTACATATTATCCTCATATAGCCGCATGGCTTGTGAAGATGCGTTTTATCTTGCTTTCTTTTTGCAGTCATAGTCATTCAATTGCACGAGGCACTATATATATGCGTGTGTTAAATTAACTGGTTGTGTAGTGAATCATTGATTCCTTTTGTTGTTTGTTGAACGCAATAGAAATGAATGAAGTAGACGGGAAGTATAGCGTGCTCCTTGCTTATTATAATTATAGTGAATGTTTTTAAGTTACGTGGTAGTAAATTCTACTAAGATATATAGCATCACAGTACAATTTCTTAATAGAAATAAAATACCACATGTGGCTTCGTTATATCTGAGTGTCGATGGACATTCTTAAAACATGGGGAACGATAACTTAATCACACTATATACTTATGTTTTACGAATTGAGAAACCTGGCTCTTAAATTACTTTATGCCGACTGTACTATGTCACTGTGATGTGACTCTAATTAATACATTTCCCACCATAACAGCAAAAAACAAACTGTTGGATTCAGGATGGATGACTGGAGATCAGAGACGTGAAAGAAAATTAGTGTTGAGTTTCAACATGCAAAACTTAAGCTGAAAATAAATGCGTGACAAACTGGCTAAACCATAAGATACATATGTATACATTACTAGAGTTGAGAAGACAAAACTAATAAGTTTTTAAATCGCACACACCACGGAAATGATAGCCAAGAATTTGCGTCGCAGATGTGCCAACCAAATACATACCTAATAATAAGTTCTTTGCTGAAGGGAAAATATAAGGAGTAAAAAGGAAACCGACAAAACAAACGATCTCAAAAAAAAAGTTTTTCCATGATGTGATGATATATACGAAGAGAAGCCTCCACCAGGAAAGTATAAATGGTGTAGAGAGTAATATGAGAATGCGTGTTGTTCCTTCATCATTCTCCCTAAGAATCTTTCTTGAGATGGGGAGAGAAAGAGGAATTGTCAAATTGTCAGCTTCATCACTTTAACTTTATCATATACATACACAAAGTGAAGGAGAGAGTTGAGATGAAATAAGGAAGTTTATATTCATTCGTTAGGTTTTATTCCCATCCTGAAACTGAATAAGAAGAGAAAGAGGAGGAAAAAGGAGGCTGAAAGACAATATTATACAGGAGAAAAACAAGGCACTTTCTGAGTACACTCTTTTGGCCTGGCTATACAAGTTTTGGTTGCTGCTTTTGTTGGTAAAATGCATTCACTCTAGGTTTTTTTCTCTCTCTCAAGCTCTAACCCTATCCTATCTTCTTCTTCAGTCCTTTTCTCGCTTGGCAAATGCAAACTTGGGCTGACTGAAGTGAAGCTATAAGATGAGAGGATGTCGTGTCAAGTCAAGTGTCCAATTAATTGTCCTTTCTTTCCCGTCCTCTCCATTTTCTCAGTGTGTCTTTCTCCCTTTCACTTTTTCCTTTCTAACTATATATATATCTATTGTATTCCCAAAGAGAGTCTTCATAGCCTTGTGCTCTTGGTCCGGTAGCAATTTTCTTTCAAGCAATCCCTTCATTATGTGATGCCGTAGTCCCATTTTAAAAACATGATGTAACCTAAAACTTTTCCCTAAATAGTAATCCCGTGTTTTATTCCTGACATAAGTTGCCTTTTCTTTTTCCGTCTGTTTTCTATTTCTCTTCTTAGAAATACATGCCCGATGACAGACTGCGCACGTAAACTACAGAAGTAAAATGCATTCATCATGCACTTTCTTTTTTTCCTCTGGAATATAACTATACGTAACTATACTTCTATACTTCCCAACTTTCCTCATAAAATTACACAGCCTAAAAGAAAGTTTGACTTGGCCAAGCCGCAGCACATGGCGCTTGCTCGCACACAACTAACCACCACTTGATAATTTACAGATGACGGAGCAAGATGAAAAGCGAAAAATAACTTTGTAAATTTTGTACTTTTTTTCTTGTTCGTTTTCAAACCAGTTGTTGCAATGATTGTTTGAAAAAATGTGGACAAAGAGAGAAAAAAAGCAAGGAATGAATGAATGATCCTCGCTTTTTTATATTAGTGTACAAAAAAGTTACAATTCCAATGGACAAAGAAAGTTGTTTTCTTTAAATTAACAGAGATTTTTTCTTCTCTACAACCGGAAGAGAATCTTTTGGTCAGTTGCCAAAAAGTTCTTTTAGAAGTTGATGAAGTGTTTAAATTCAGAACAAAGGGAAAGCGAAACATGCTACAAGTTTCAAGGAATCCTATTTTCAGCAACAGAAATAATATGAGAAAAAAAGTTGAAGCTGCACTGCATGACGCACAGTCGTACATCACACTCACACTGTTGAAGCTCCAGAATGGAAGGATAAGATAAGATTTGATATTGACGGAAAGAATTATACAGAATGTGTATATAGAATATGCGTTTACTTATATATACAAGGGTAACAGAAGGTCTGAGATTGAAAAGATGTTTAAAACGTTTCTTGATTCTTTTCATTTTCCTTTGAGGATTTTTCCGTTCCTTTTCCTCTCTCCGTTTCGGTCCACCTAGTTCATCTGAAATGGCATTGTTGTTAGTAGAAGGGAACGTTATAGGGCTCCTCCGCACAAGCTACTACTACCATTCCACCTTCGTAAAGATAGTCATTCACTCACTCACCACGCAGTATAGCCATATTGCTTTGTGAAGGTAAGCGTAAAAAACGTAAGAGTTGGATTGGATCACAAAAACTGGAATGTATCACCTTATTACAAGGGGAAAGAGGCTTTTGTGATGATCACGATGATGAGACATCCAATAAAGTAAAATGCGAACTTCTTTTTGTGTATGGGACCGGTGTGTGTATGGGTCTATGTATATGTGAGCGTCTTTTAAGTGAAGGGATCGACGCAAGAAAGTAAGTCTTCCCAAGGGACCCATACATTCCCAGTGTAACTGGCGTGCTGGGTCATTTGGTTGACTAAACTGTCCCATCTAAACCATCCACATTATACAAATCCTTTTCCTTTCTACTTCGCCCTTCCATCCATCCACTGTTGGATGGCAATATACATAAATACATGCATACCAAATAACCAACCACCACCACACACAAGAATGACGTTGGACGTAAGCATTATAAAAGCTTTGTGCTATTGCTATTACTACTGGACATTAGAAAACAGAACATTGAACTCTTTTCTCTCTTTGATGGATACTGAGGGAATGAAAGGAGATATGGTAGGGAAGGACGTAAAGGAGACATTCTTCAAGGGCCTTTTGTTCCCTTTTCTCCTATCCCTTGTAATCCAAACTGATTGCTGCCATTCTACTTAAAGTAAGTAACTTCACATACGGAATTGCCAATGATCCCAAGAAATATCCCCCTGTTCTGCTCTTTTCTACGCGCGATAATATTGCCCCTTTTTATTCTCACCGTAGCCACACTATATAGCATCGTTATACTTATAGTGGTATTTTCAGGTCATCTCCTGTGACACTTTTTCCTCCCTCTGTGTCCATATACTTACAGCAGTTTCATGCACATAGAAAGGATGAAACTATATCATTTGCTGTGGTTTATGAGTGGAAAAGGAAATATCTTTAGTACTAAAAACTACAACTGTGACAGAAAAGATGCTATAAAGTAAATAGAAATATAAACAGGGAAGGGAAGGTGATACTTTCGCGTCTTTGGTTCATTGACAATTTGAAACAATTTACGATTCAGATGAGGATACTAAATCGTTTCAAAGTAAGGCATTAATCTTAACCTGATATCCTTTTGAGGGATCCCCTTTTTGCTATTAAATCCTCGACATTTCTCACTGGAGAAATTGAACGTTTGCTTGCGGCACGTTATATAAGGTGTTTTTTATCAAAACTTGTTTTGATAATCTGCAGTTACAGTCCACTCGATATTGAAGTAATATTTAGTTTTCTCAATTATACTTAATTTTGCGTAGGAAAAGCTAAAAATAACGATAACTTTTCCTCTTTTTCTGGTGAATTTGGGTAAATATAAAAAAACTTTGGGATGAAAACAAAAGGCGGTATGTTTTCTTTCCCGGAGGTGTTCCTGGAAGTTGTTAGGAAATGGAAAAACATCCTTTTGACACAATTAGTTATATAAAACTTCCCACTTTATAATTTGAAGAAAAAACCTACACATATCCGTTCTATGCGTCTCAGAAAAGATGTGGTAATACCCCAACCCAAAATTTCGGAACAACTGACAAGGGAAAGATTGTATTGTTAAAAGGTTGAATTGAAACGAAGAAAAGCAACTGTTTTGAAGAAGAATTGAAGTAAATTGTAATAATAAATCCCACGCAGTTAGCAGAAATTTTGAAGATGATGAGAGAAGGGAAAGCAGTAATGGTGGTGGTTGTAGTGGGTGAGATAGACTCATCGTTTCATGTATTCCTTTTGTTTCCTTTCATGTATTTTTCATTAACTCCGTCTTTTCCCCTTCCTTTATTCTCTTGCTCAGCAAATCAATGCCTGCTAAGTAATACACCCACGCAAATCCTTAAAAGAAGAAAACATCCGCCATCAGTCTCACACATTATATATCACTCTATCTAGACATTCTTTAAATATCCATATAGGCATCCATTATTTCAAAGGTTCAACAACCGATTCTTGTTCAAATCCCACATTATATAGTTTGTACGAGTATAACAAGTAAATCAAATTGTAATCAGTCATGACTCATCAAGTTTTCCTTCTCCAACTCAAAGCAAATTATATTAACCAAGTAGAACGCACAACGAGACAGTAAATACTGATTACACATGTCTTCAACTTTCCACCAACATATATATTTTCCTTAAACAACATATAACAAGGAGAGGACAGCAAAACTTGAGTATAAAATTAGAGAGAAGAATGGGGAACTTTCATTTTTATAGGGAAAATAATGTCCAATACAATGAAATTGAAACGAGGTGGAATAACAATAGCTAGGGAAGGAAACTTTGTAGTGGACAAAAGTATAAATAATAAAATAGCTAACTGTGAAACATACGATGAAGCAGCATGTTTTCGAATCAAACAGGAAAACTTTTTTTATATTTCCCTTACGGCTACACCCACACACTTCTATGTTCTATGCTGCCTGCTGCTTCCACATGCATGTTGCACATATTGTGCGTGTGCGTGCAATGCATCTTTTGTGTATGTCCTGAATATTATTCCCTCGAGGAGAAAATAAGAAACGAGAAAATACAAAATAAATATAATTCTCCATCCCATCGCATATCGTATCGTCTTTTGCTTCTTACTTTCAGTCTCAAGTCTCAGAGAGCGTCTTTTTTATCGTACTTATTATGCCTCGTATTTACTTTTCTTATAGAGTTTTATACTTATACATAATATCTGATCTTGTTTGAGATGAGAAATCTACTTAAAGTAAAATATAACAAGAAAGGTAAAGCGTAAAGCATCTAGTACAATGTGAGACTTACGTACTGTCCATACTCCATAACCGTTACGCACTATTTCCTCCCAAAGTATTACATTTTGCTGGAGCACACGGCACGGCTTTTTATTTTCTTGCTGTTACACAAGATTTCAGGTAAAATAAGAAATTCAATAAAGCTTTAATGTCTACCTCACTTTGCCTCTTTTCCTTTACTTTTTTAGATCCCAAAAGGTAGAGAAAATGGATCCTTATTTGTGCTCTTTTATGCTGTCCTTTTATACGTCGTTGTGTGTATGTTCAGGTGCATTCCATTCCCTGGTACATTCAATTCAATTCAAATAACGATAACGATGAAATGAAACATCCCCAGTTATTATATACGATGCTGAAGCTTCTATGTTTACATATATTATACTCGAGTATATAGAGCAGTTGTGTATGTTTGTAAATATAGTTTCTTTTCCAGTGCTTTCCCATGCTTTCTTTTGCCAAACTACATACGTTTTCTGGTATCAGCTTGCAGCTCCTCGAGAGCTTATGAAAATAATGTGTCCATTTGTCGATTCGTCCATTTCTTTTTCGAAGAAAGCATTATATTGTGTATACCTAAAGCAAGTACCAATTTTCATCGAAATACGGCAGAACCAACAAAAATATTTATCAATAGAAAAAATTTGTAGGAATCGAGAATTGTATAAAAATATTAAATGTAATATAATATCAGTATTGATATATTTTGCAGCGTGCTACGTTCACTGGTGTGTTCCTCTACCATTCATTATTTTTAACAGTAGTTGAATCACAATGCAAAACTTTCTCCCTACTTACATTTTTGTGTTAGCAGATTGTTAAATCTGTTGCTTTTCCTTCTTTTTTCCTCAAATTCTACAGTTTCTTTGGTACATAGTTTGTGCGGCATATGGGGTGATAGAGAAAGAGTACGGATCGAATTTTTGTTTCTTTCTATTCTTCATATAACTGCAAGGAGAAAATATGGAAAGTTTGCCAAATGCCAAGTATATTTGTGGTTATAGAGAAAACTTTTGTTTGGATTTGGACAGAATATTCTTTACTCTTTTCTTTGAGGGTTCGTTGTATTCAATTTCCTATGTTATACAATATACACGAAATATACGGGTACAGTATCGGGAACACGCTATAAAAGAGTAAGAAATGCCAAATGCATTATACATATGCTGTTATATGCATTTGTGTATATATTATTCATGCATTTTACAGCATATATTTCTATTAAAATATGCATTGAATGACGGTGAAGCCTCTGGCATTCTATTTCCATCGGATCAAAGGCACATGAAAGATTTTTTGAGAGGCTGAGCGAAGGATTATATACAGACAGACGGAAGTCTGCTCCTGGGCATCCATGTTCTGGAACTTATGTAACTTCTTGTATTGCTTTGCTGTTCAATATTAGATCTAGTGTTTCAACCTTGCAGCGCTTTCTTTTCTTATATTCATCGCTTGTTCAAAGAAAAAAATGAGGAAAACAATCTCGTTTCTGGACAAGGCTCAAAATCAGCGACTTACAGTTCTGACTGTGTCAGTATTTATTCATTGGTAAAAGGAAAAGGGGAGAGGATGGCACCGGTACTAATCGTATATGTCAAAGGATGAAGGATCTTTCGGGGTGCAATAGATCTTCTCCACTTAGATTGAAGGCTGGCATCGCTTACATACCATATCACGTACTTAGTTTCTGCTTCATCTGATAGCTCGCTGTTTACGAAGTTGTATTTTGTTTTGATAACATTACGTAACTTCCCTTTTAGTTTGAAGAAGTCACTTTGCTACAATCTACCTATTTAATTTATAATTTCGCTTGTTTCAAGGCTTTCTCTTCCCTAGTGGATAATCATAATATTTTAAGCATGAGAAATTTTAATACAAAATTATTCTGTTGTTTAAATTTG
>JAANSM010005241.1:0-10323 GCA_036850725.1 Orchesella villosa | reverse complement strand
AAATATGGTCCTGTATTTTGAAATCCAGAATCACAAAACTAGTGCTTTATAGCTCTATCTTTCTCCTTGTATATCATTGGGATTTTGTCGAAAATCTATGTAATTTAAGTTGCACAAATACACTTGTCCAATGTATACCCTAAGTTGAGTTATAAAAGTATGAATTATTAACATGCAATCATATCATGTGCATATGTTTATATGTAAATTACTAATTACTGAAATATTTTTGCTGATTCGTATTGCTTTTTATGCAGTCTCAATACTCTCAATATATTTCTTTCTGTATTTAAAGTATGTATTAAGGCGGAAAATATTCATAAAATAACTACTATACACTTTTGGTACATCATTCTGAAGCAGTATTGGAGAGTCTCGATGAAAATTCTTTTTTTTCATCCCATCTCTTCAGCAAACTTAAATCTGCTTTCTTTTAGGTTATTCTTCCTATTTATCGTATGCATTCCATTTCCCATTCTCTCAGTCAATGTCAAAGATCTCTCCCCTCCTAGCCCTTGTTGCCTTGTTTCTCTTTTGCTTATACACATTAATGGTTACTCTCATATCTGTAGCAGCTATTTACTTTAGAATGTATTTCTCATCTTCCCTTTATATATACTTTTCTCAGGCAATTTTCGTGTTAAATGATGAAACTCTGAAGTCTGTAGGTATAGTAGAGGTATATAGTAAACAGTCTGAGTCTACACCAAATACATAGTTATTACACTTAATAAATAGCAATGAAAAGTAATGTTTACTATCCTTCGCCCTTTTTACGTCTAGCACTTCCGCGATGTGTATAAAGCGGTTCGGTAATACCTTGTATTACTAGCCTATGTTGTATGTGTTCACTTTATTTCGTCGGTTTACGACTAGTAAGATTGTTACTTTCACCTATAGTGGCATCCATGTTTTTCTTCAAACCAACCGATTGTAGAGAAAATAAAGCTTTTATGGGCTTACTAATTCTCATTTTGCATTGATTTTTCATTCCAGCATATTCTTTTTAGATTGTATTAAAACTCATTTAATTTCCCTATTCTATACTTTCCTATACTCACTGCTAACTTTCCAAACTAACTTCCATTACTTCACGGTTTGTGATTACGATGATCAAAGGATGCAAGAAGTTTTATGTAAGCGTATATAATACTTATACTATTGTAGTATTAATGCTTTATTAGTCTTAGCCGATTTTGTGAAGACATTCTACTGACTGAGCAGTATCGACCATATTATTTCAATTTAACCTCTCATTATCACCATTGAACTGTACTCACATTTGAATGTGACTATGAGAAAGTAATCTTGAAATATTGTTCTTCTATACAGAAACATAAAGTTTCTTAAAATCTCAATCATCTTAAAATATTCTTCTTGTACCGAAATTTATGTATGAAAAGAAGCTATCAAAAAGGATTCTTCCAAATTCTTAACTTTAAGAAGGAAAGAATCATCGAGTACGATCACGTTAGATATTTCTATGCTAATAAAATAATATGCCATTTCCTAGATTTCTAGAGTAGTAGAAATGATTTCATTTCAGCTTTTCTCGCTTACTCGCTCAACTTTCCCCGTTCTTTGATTTCATTTTTCTAAATCGTGTCCTTTGCTAAGTATATGTAGAATGTAGAAGTCAAGAAAGTCATTCGGCTTTTTAAATGAATTGATGCATACGTATTACTTGGAGCTGGGCAAATAATGGAAAGATTGTTTCTCTAGTGCAGAAGTAAAAAATAATAGGCTTGTTCCGTTATATTTAATGAATATAACACGTTCTCATATGCATTAAAAGCTGTTAACTATTTTTTTCTTTCTCTATTGGCTCTTAAAAAGAAGAAATGAGTGAACAAAATTTGGCTAATGGCAAATTCAAAATTGTATGTTTCAACTTGAATGCTCACTGACTTTACTTAATTCCAATAAGAAGAAAAGGGTACATCCGAGTTATGTTACATTACTTTCACGTAAAATTGAAACTGTAAGCCCTGCTCATACTAGTTTTTTATGTTTGCCTCCTGTATTTAAAGTATTGTATGGAGATTACTTAAACAGGCAGAAAGACCAAGTATGTATGTTGTATGAGCATAGCATTGTACGTGTACTAAATGAAACTCGTGAGCAAAGAAAAAATTATTTCTGAAACGGTGCACGGTGAAGCCATCCATATTCGCATTTAATATTAAGGAACAAAAGTAGAAGAAGAGTGGCAATTTTTTCAGTTCAAGAGCCTTTTCTCTTCATTATGCTTCATTTCTTTTTCATATTCTCTATGAAAGTTAATCCTTAATCCATCCCATGTGAGGACAAGAGATGTACTTACTACATACACGAATTCTAGAAGACAGCATGACGAGTGGCTCTTATCGTTACGTTAAATATTACACATTTTTTATAGAATAAGACCTCATAATTTTTTACTAGATCATAGTATGTGATCCTTGCATTCACTTAGCGTGCCGTAGTTGGTACCATATAGTACACGTTTTACTGTAAACAAAGAATATAAATGGGGGTACATATTGCTTGCGAACGTTAAGATATATGTAATGCAAAGTAGTATTCACATTACTTAGTACACTGTATCATACATGAGTGACTCTTAAAATGCTGTTAAGTAGTATTATATTAATATTCCAAATAGCATCTCTCTAGAGTAGACTGTAAAGAAGAAATTGGAGTTGTACATGTGTATTTATCGGAGTACATGTGCATATTTATTCGCTTGATTTCTTCTTTTATTTGGCCATTTCCCTTTCAATTCTTATTAACTAGAAAAATCTTATCTCATTACGTACATACGTAAGACGTACTCTCAAATCAAGACTTTGGTTATTGCTTTTCAAAATTTGAGTGTACATGTTTCGTTATAAAGTAGCTTTTCTATATGGCTGATTAGTTATTTGCATCCTTGAAACATATTGAAACAATGTAGCGTTTTTATTGCATACTTCAAGCTTAAGTGCTCATTTTTCTCAGAGAATAACGAAATCTGAGAAGACCTGGTTCAGGAAGCATTTATGTTGAGAATATGAAATCACAATGGAATATTAACTGTAAATCCATTTTCACTCTGTAGTTGAATCATGACGAGGATGATCAGATTGCAATTTGGAAATCAGAAGTGAAGAAAATAATATTTTACACGGCAAGCGAGGGATTGCGCTGCCTTATTCACTTAAACAGAAAGATTATTTGATTTTGTCGACATAGGAAATCCAACCCTTTCACTCTCACTTACTCATCAAAGCAAATAATCAAATAGCTGTAGACTATACGTTCGTGAAGCTTCTCTATCAGACAGTTGACTGAAATAAAGAATTTCAAATTGTGAAAAGTCACATTCATGAAGAAAACGAAATAGAAAATTAACCAGGCATGATAAAACGTGTTCTTGATTAACAACATACGTTCAAAAAATTCGAGCCATAATGCCTAGCCCATTATTTGTCATTTTCCAAACTCGAAGAGAAGCAAATATTTCTTTTTAGTTTGGTCCACAACATAAATTTACGTATTTTAGATGGATTAGACAGTGTCAGCAATTTCGTTAATCGGCTATATATAAAATAAAATTATAGCTGATGAAGCTGTCGGAATTTTTCTTTTGGTGTTAATATATCTTTGTACGCCGCCTTCTTGATAATTCATACGAGTGACAAAGAATGGACGGGATAAACACGAAGGCATTTCGATAAAATTGCGAGCGCAAGAAGGCCTAAATGAGTCATTGATATTGACAAGACTATACATTATATAAAAGTAATGCTTTGTACTCATTACCTTTAATCACTGACTAAAAGCGTAGTAATTAAATCCGCGATAAACACAGCGGCTGCATCTTTTATGCCAACGAAGTGCAAAAATTGACACTTGCAATGCGTGATTATTACTTTAATCATCTATGAATCCATAGAAAAAGTATTAGTTCAGTACATGATGAAAGCACGTAGGATTATATTAAAGAGAAAGCCGAATCGCTTCGGTTTAGTATAGATACAAAAAAGAAAGGGTGTGTTGTAAATAAAGCGTGGTAAAAAATGCTGACAGAAAGACAATTGGGAAATCAAATATACTTTCACATTTTTAGTCTTACATTTGACAGTATCGTACACTTGAACAACGGATGTATAGTTTCATGGTATTAATTTAAGCAATTCATTTTCCCCGTACCCATCCATCCATCAAAGATTTACACAAGGCATTTTGAATTATGTATAGATTCGTAAAAAACTGAATATTTTCATGATGTGTAAAACTTTTATCCCTGATATAGACTGGTTGGGCTTTTAACTTGCAAAACTTTGCACAAGTGCAATCTATCATCTATTTGCTCAGGCATCATTTTGTATTATTGTGAATTATTTTCGAAGTAACGCTACGAATTTCTATCTAATACAGAGCACTATTATTTGGCTTTGTAAAACATGTGTTATACACAGAGACAGAACAGAACTACAAACAACTTTGTACGACAATACTTTAGGATGTTTCGTTTTCCCTTTTTGTTTGTTTCCTATGTATATTTCTTTACTTAAAACATTAATATGAACATTAACATTGATGAGAAATCAAGAAATGGAAAGAAAGTTCACAGAAATCCTTGTACTAGTGTACACAATACACAAGTATATGGACAAGCATGAATAAATACAAAATTCCCCTTTGATAATATATGTACAAGAGTATTACAGTCTTCTCATAGAATCTGACATTACATTTATGATTCATATTACTCCAGAATGTCCTCTCCTCCCTGCTTTATGGCTAATCATCATGCATTTCTTGATCGATTTCTATAATTTCTTCCATCATTTCTTAACATTTTACAAAGAACACACTTAGGTGGTGTTTCGATCAGAATTCAGAAAGGAATGTTTTCTGTTTTCTCAGTTTCGTTCTTTTTGCGTCATTTCTGTCGACTGCATGAAAATGAAATATTCATGTCTCCATGTTTCGCTCTCATATTTTTAAAGCTTCAAGTTACAAGCTAATGTTTAAGTTTTCTTGAAGAATTATAATTTTTTGGCAGATGGATTAGTAAAAGTAGTTTAAGCGAAACGGTCATTAAGAATGCATTAGGCTCTTTTTCCTTCACAAAGAGACAGGGGTAACAACATTATCCAGAACATATATAGCATTACATACGTACCTACAATAATATAAAGCTTCAAAACACAACTAAAACTGTCTAGCTGTTCCATCCCCCATTCCAAATTTCTAGTTAGCTAGTGATTGCTCCTGATACGAATAACATAATTCTCAAGTGAAATTACTCATGTTAACCTCTCACGTTATAATAATATATTACCGATTTCTTGTTCCTTTGTCATGTTTTTGTGTCCTTATCCATGTGTATTTTATGTTGTTCTACATACATACCTACAAACCTACGTTATAGTTTACTTTTTAATATATTATTATAGCGGGGAAGGTAATATTATGCCTACTTGTATATACATGTATATATATAAGATAATCGTCCTCCTTCATAAAATATGTATGTAAGTTCTTATGAAATGTTTAGGAAAACTACATATTATATTTAGTATTAACAAACACATGTATGTTAAAACATAAAAATGACGAATCCATTTCCTCTTTCATGTTTTTCCCCTATTTTTTCTATTATGTATTATATACCCTTTCCCTTCTCTAACATTTTACGTAAGCAGCCGTAATAATGGACATGATCACTATAATGACCAATAACTGTAGTATAAGGAAGCATAGACCAAAGAATAAAGTACAGGAAGGACCTCTTAAGGACTACTTTTTGGAGTAATATGTGTGTGTGCATACATAATGATATGATTAGATAGATATACTTTATATACATACNGGAAGCATAGACCAAAGAATAAAGTACAGGAAGGACCTCTTAAGGACTACTTTTTGGAGTAATATGTGTGTGTGCATACATAATGATATGATTAGATAGATATACTTTATATACATACTTCATATATTTTATTCCAAAGAAAGCCAAGTAGTTTACCACTCACGCTTTCTCTTTTTGCCCTTCTAATGTGAATTAAACAATTCTACAAAACAGGCAATTCCAATGAAGAAAGAATAGGAGCAATACGTTCACACACACCAACCAAAGGATAAATTTCACCGATTCCCCTATTGCTATTTGAATGTGCAACTACACAAACTTTATCCATGTATAACATACAGAACTAATAACTAATACTATAGGCTGGATCAATTATTATTTGGGAGGATTTTTTTTGTTGAATAATACTTGAATCATTAATGGTTTCGTGATACTTTACATAAGTAAGAGGCTGCTTGTAAATATATGAAGAGGAGGATTATTATTGCTAACGACATGCACGAGTTCACCGTTTGTATATAGCATACAGACATTTTATGACGTGTGTACAATTTTCCCATATATGAATATGAGGTCGGTTATGAGAAACCATGCAATATTCCATGTATCAAAATCAAACTAATGTTAAAACCTACAGAAATTTTTTTATTTCCCCCGTTAATGTATGCAAGTAATGTATTATGTATCCTATACATTTTCAACTTTGCTTTTTAGTAAAAATCTAAAAATATTTTATGAAGTAGAAGTGTTTGACACATTTACTCCTTTAAAGTTGCAGCAATATTGAACATGTCTGGCAATTTCATTAAAGATTGGTTGAAAAAAACTTTTAGAGGCGATTAAATGTTTAAATTGGTAGAATGTTTAATTGTTAATTATTTGTAGTCGATATTTTACACCTTCTTACTTATACTTTTCTATGCCCCAAGAATTGATTATGAGCAGCACAGAAACGTGATAATTTTTATGTATTTAATTTGTCAAGTTGCTTGCTTTGAAGTTGTTTATTGAGTTCGGTTTGGATGCATATGTAATCAGTTTCCGTCAGAGGCTGCATCTGATCAGTGAATGAGACTATAATACTATGTTACAGGTTCTACAATGGATTTATTGAATGACATAAGACAACATATAATATTCCTCGGCTCCGAGTTCCATATGTCATTAATGTGTGTAAGTGCTCTCACTGGGTTACACGGGGTGCAGGTCGCTTTTAATATTCCTTAGAATCAGTTTTTGTGTGCATCCACATGGCATAGAAGCATCTCCCTGCGTGTGTCTTCGTTGTTCACATGCTTTATGTATAATATCCATGTAGGAAGGAAATAAAAAAAGAAGTCCCAAGTTGGATACGCTTTTATGCCGGTAAAGCAGCAGAGAAATGGATGTTTTACAGACACATTATATGGTGTACAGCTACTCAAAAGTACATCAGATAGTTGGCTAGAATTTTAAAAATTCATTTTTCCGAACCTCCAACAAGCCAATCGATAAATCAATAGGTAGACTTTATAATGAATTATTAATTTTATAGTTTTGAAAGGTTTCTTTCCAGTGAAAAAAGGTGAATGGGTTACTTCTACATTCGTCTATAAGGGATGGACAACACAAACTTTTCTTAAATCTTTAAAATATTTATGTATGCCCGTGTTTCTTCCCACTTCAATTTTTCAAGAGGTATAATATTAATGACATGATGTGATGTATTTTGTGTACTTTTAGATTGCTATTAAGTATATGGGCGTATTCCTGCATTAAAAAAGCTAACAGGTATCATTTTTAGCTATCAATTGGTACGGACGTCATCTAGTTACTTACAATTACAAATAACCACATATTCAGAATAGAAACTAACTCAAAATTAACCACATGAAACCGGGCAGGTGATCGCAGATGGCAAAGTTATCATAACTCATGGTAAAATGCGCATTAAGCGAATGACATTTCAATTTCAGATGAAAAATAAAAATGATCATATTCCTTGCAAAATTGACAGAGTACAAGAAACAGTGATAAAATATTGCTCTTACATTGTTTTTGTGAAATGCATTTCTCAGCAGTAATGATCACTGCCTGTCATTATCGTTATTTCTTTCACTTTGTTGCAACATAAAAATTTATAGAAATACAGGATCCAAACGTCATCTCATAATTACCAACTTTCTTCAACGCGACAGGTGTTGTCGTCTGCAACAGTGTGATTCACATTAATATCGAGTTACAAATGTTTCTTGGGACCTTTCTGTCGAATTTGACTGATAGCTATTTGTCCTAAATTGAACGTGAAAGGTAACTGAGGTTTGAGAAATTCATACATGTTAGTATTTCAGTTACAAACACAAGACAAAAAAAACCGACCGTATTATTATTTAACTTAATTTGTAGTTACTTTTACTGCCTGTATAATAAATTGGGCTGAAAATCGTAAATATTTTAGCAAAAAAAGATTACATGTATTTATTTCTGACAATAGCCAAGAAAAACCATAGGCCAAGTACATGCGTCATGCTTCAAGTAAAGTAATGATATTTTATATTTGCTAGCATTCATATTGCTAATCTTTATGCAGAAACACATAATGCAGAGACACCCGATAAATTATCCCAATTGTAATGCTAAAAGATAAGACCAATCCACAATGCATAAGACGTCTAGACTAGGATTTTATTTTTCAAACCGAAAAATGAAATTAACGCAATTCTAGATGAGTGTAATAGTCAGTCTCGTATAAAGGTGTCTGACCTGTTATTGGATAAATAAATTGATAACCTTACGACCTCACTTATACATACAATATATTTATGGTCCATAGAAAAAAATCACACATTTTACTCGAATTCTTCTCATAAATTGATTTTATAAATAACCTTAGAATATCAACGATGTGTGTACAACGCATGATTAAAGAAATCAGTGTTGAAGTGTAAATATAAAAAATTAATAATCCTTATCAGACCTGATAGAGGTGATAACATTAAAAAAACAATATCTTATTGTATGACGTGTTCCAGAAATATACGCTTTCTGTATATATGATGTATGAGTTGTTAATGCTTAATGCACAGAATGAGTGGATTTCAGGTTACAACAGAGTTATGAAATACACTGTTACTCTTTGTACTATCTCTGCATACTAACTCCATGAATACAGGAGAGTAGAGCCCTATTTCCATTAAACTGTTTATCACTTCACTCTTGTGATACAATACGAGCATGAAAGTAGTTCTCATCAGGGTGTTCAAGTGAACGCTTTAGCTTTGCACGCTAGCTTCTGCATGAGTATATAAGCCATGTGCATTTCACATAGTAGACTTGAGTCACTTGTGTGCTTTGCATTTGTATCAGGAAGATACGCATATTACACATATACAACATGAAGGCGATGCCTACACGGTAAACACTTTTTTCCCTTTTCTTCTTGGTGGTGGTTGGTGTGTATTCATCAAGGAGCGTTACTCGCTATCAGTCAGTTGGACTTTATCTGTCTAGCAGAGCAGATGTATAGTCGTGAGTATCTTTCAGAGTGCAAGCACATTGTCTCATGCAGTTTAAGCAAGTTCTATGTGGCTTGTATTTTGTATGATTTTTTGGTGAAGGACAGCCGAATGTTTTGTTATAGTCAGTAAATATAATATATTCTTAAGTGGAGACTTTAAAGGGTGCAAAGTTAGATTAACTTAATTGTTGTTGAGGTTGGAGGTGTTTTTATATACTGTATACCCTCGTTGTGTTTTGTTAAAGTAAAAGTTTAAAATAGAAGTTGTATGGTTGGAACTATGTATTTAAAAAACTTAATTTCTTGTTTGATTTTCTCATCTATGAACAGTTGCTTCGAGTAAGTCTGCAAAGATATCCAGCCCAAATGGGGCGAAATTAATTTCTTCTGTTACTGCAATAAATCAATCAGAAAGAAAAATGACGCAAACACCACCACAACAGTATTGTCTTCGCTGGAATAACTATCAAAACAACTTGACAAATGTATTTGATCAATTACTTCAGAGTGAGGCATTTGTCGATGTCACATTGGCATGTGATGGACATTCCCTCAAAGCACATAAAATGGTTCTCTCAGCGTGTTCCCCATTTTTTCAAACCCTTTTCTTTGATAACCCCTGCTCTCATCCCATTGTCATTCTCAAAGATATCAATTGGGATGAGCTCAAAGCTGTTGTAGAGTTCATGTACAGAGGTGAAATCAATGTTTCCCAAGAGCAGCTCGCACCTTTGCTCAAAGTGGCAGAGATGTTGAAAATAAGGGGATTAGCTGATGTTTCGCGTGGTTCAGGTGGAAATAATGGGTCTCATCAAGGGAGTAGAGATGGTCATTGCAGTGGTAATGACAATGGAAGCTCTGGTGGAAGTTCAGGGCTACACAGAAATGGGCCGAATCCTGCAGATTTTATGAGCACTTCAAATCACGATTCTGAACCTAGCTCCCCAATTCACAGTAATGGCAACTTACTAAACCATCCACTTCT
>JAANSM010005240.1:0-10325 GCA_036850725.1 Orchesella villosa | reverse complement strand
GTGGTTCAGGGGGGACACGCTACTGTTATCTGATGACCCTGTTCACAGGAGGAGGTTGGAGGTTATTAGTAACGTTGACAACACTCTTGTGAGGACGCAGTTGTTGATTCGCAACCTGAAAAACACTGATCTTTGTGTTTATAAATGCACAGCGAGGAATAAACAAGGTCAGGTAACTTGGAAATTCAGGACAGCGTTGCTCCCTGATACATTGAGATTACCATCACCAAATCCACCACTAACCTATTCTCTTGAGAAAACGCCAACACCTTTATCGACAGAAGTCCACAATTTCGAGTCGGTGAGCACACCCGAGGTGGTGTTGAAGGGTTGCTTCACCAATGTTTTGAAATCAGGCCCAAGAGTTTACAAGCTTTCAACTAATGAGGAGTACGAGATTGTTAGGAAATTGATACACACTCATGTTTTGGGTGGAGAGTATACGCAAGCTATACAGATTGGATCTGGGGTCGCTTGTTCTTATGACACAACCGTTGTGGGGCTACTTGACCATTTGGTTGGATTGGGGAGCTACACTGAGCAAACTGTAGTTTCTGTTGTTGAGCAGATTCTCCACGGGTTGAGTTATCTGCACTGGTGTGGGGTTGCTGGAATTGGCTTGTCTGCTTCCAGCTATGCAGTTGATAAGCAGGGCGTTGTTAAAATTATTGACCTCAGTTCAGCACAGAAAATATCCAGGGTTGGAGTTGCTAGCGAGGCTATTGGCAAGAGGACCAATGTTGCTGCTAATCTTGAGTATATTGGTAAGTTTATCAAGTGGAATAACATTTAAGTGGCTGGTTAACCAGCGGCATGGCAACTAAATTAATTTTTTTCACACTTTTAGTGAGAATTTCAAACATATTTAGTTGCCATGGAAGTCTCACAATTTCAAAATATTTCATAATAATTCTTTGCATGATAAACTACATTTCAAGGCATTTAAATATGAAAAAATCAATAGCGTTGAATTTAGACATTTGAGTTGCTAGACATTTAGTGATAAATTTTAACTAAAAATAACATTTGAATGTGTTGATGAAATTTTTTCGAGAAAAACGTTGCCATGGATACGAAATGCACAAGTTGTTTATGTGAAATATGTAATAAAAGTATGATTGTAAATGCAATTTCAGCCCCTGAGGCGCTGTCAGCGACTGACACGCAGGTATGTGGTCAATCTGACATTTGGTCAGTTGGAGTATTGATATACGTGCTCCTCTCCGGTGCCTCCCCATTCAAAGGAGATAACGAAGACTGAGACAAAACAAAACATCCTGTTTGTTAGGTTCAGGTTCGAGCACCTGTACAAGGACCTTAGCCAGGAAGTGACTCGACTCATCATGATGATTTTCAAGAGATCTCCGCTGTAAATCACACGCACATACATAACATTTACACACCTGATTGATTACCATAACAACATGTATTGGTTTGTTACAGGAAACGTCCCTCAGCCGAGGAATGTTTTGAGCACCGGTGGTTCCACCCGACTGAGTCGCTCACGAAAAAACGGCAACGCGTTGTCTTCACAGTTGACAAGTTGGAGGTAAAAAAATGAAATATAAATTCATACATGTTAGAAAATGAAGGAGATAAGATGTTCTAGAAACTCGACCACTAAGTAGCATCACTTTCTCTTTCTTTAAAACTCTTTTTGATGATCAACTAACCAGAACGTTGAAAGTTATATGAACGTGTATTCTCGAATAACCATGCGTGAAGAAACGCATGAAAACTAAGGCAATAATTTTGTGTTGTTTGCAGGCGTACTTGAACTCAGTGTTGCAAGACGAGGAGGTATCTTCAACAGCGCAAGAGTCAAACGGTGTGTTACAAGCTTTCTACAATGCACATCATCTTTAAAAAACTCTTCATATATGATATATAATAATAATTTGAAATCTTGTAATCTCGTGTATTCTCCCCTTCAATTACGTGTGTTCTTTAATAAACGGTTTACAAAAAAAAATTCTACTTTCACGCCAATTCTCATTATTCTATATAAACTCGAGCTTTAAACCATAATACTCACAGTTTCAAAACAAACCACAACAATGAAGTGCAGTTTGCTTCTTTTGTGCCTTGCCTGCGTGGTCTACCTCGCCACTGCAGCTTCCTATTACAGGGGTGAACCTGCCGACCTTCAAACCGCTGCCAGTCAGTTTTAATCATCTCTTTTTTACATTATTTCAGCATTGGTTCATTTCATTTGTTAACGTGGAGTTTTAATTTGATTATAGGTGGTCATGGTCACTACGGTCGAGTTCAAATCAAGGTTTACAGAGGCCAGTCTAAGGGAGGAGATGGACACCATCACCACGGACACGCTCCATACGGGTATTGGGTCAGACAGCCACCAGATCACCATGGACACGGACACCATTGATTGTTGAATTTTTATTGTTGACTAATAAATCGTTACCTTTTTTCATCGTTATTTTTCGTGTGGCGTTTCTAACAATTATTTTATGCATACATATTTTGAAACTCGTAAGTAGCGGTTTGAATGTTTTAATGGCTATGATAAATGCATCTTGGGTTTTCAGAGTATGCTGCATACGCTTATCAAGCTGAATTTATTGAGCCTTTCACATTGATGGCTAAAATAGGTTGCGCAACTTTTTGAATCGCTATCAAAGTGACTTTGCGCTTATCAGCGTTGATATGATATCATGTTTCCAATAAAAAAGATAAAATTATTTCTCATACCATGATGGGGTCTTTGATACGATATGTATATATTTTGTCAATCACACGATTCATTCAAGCTAGGTTGTAATTTGTAATTCATCAGAAAATTGTAAAGCATAATATTTAAACCGAAATAAATGAAGAAAAAAATGGCTCATGCATTCAAATAGTTTTGTCCCAATTTGGAGAAAAACTCAAAAAAACATTTTTTCTAGTTCAATTGATTCCAACAATTCATCCGGTTCGTGTTTAGTTAACTGATCATTCCAAAAATGGAAGAATTTGAAAAGAAATTTATTCGTGATAACTTGACGGAGCTGATTCAACGTACGATTATTAACACCGGATTACTTACAATACTTCAGGGAAAAGAAATTCTAGGCGAAGAGGATGTCATGGTAGTAGTAAGATGAAAGATAAAAATATTTGTGTCATATGCGTAACAAAAATCATCAAAGCCTGTTTTGACAATCTCATTCCAAACATGAGTATTATTGTAATCAAGGCAAGTTATTTCGAATTAAAGGTGCTTAATGATTTTGCATACCTCAACTTCAAACATTATTTTCAGAATCTTCCTGGAAAGACGGCACGAGAGAAAGCGAAAGAACTGTATTACATAGTTGTAACGAGAAAGAATGGGTTTAAAATTTTGATTCATGCAATTAAGGAAACAAATCAATCTGGAGCCTTGGATATCTTAATCAGTTGTAGCTAACCGAATTTAAATGAAATTAATAACTTGACTTACGACACAACGATGGAACTGGGGCGGGGATGCCTCGGTACTATCGTTTATAAGGGAAAGTTAGGCGATAGACCCGTTGCTGTAAAAATGGTACATACGAATTTTTTTGTAGGAGATCAGTCCATCTTGAACGAAGTCAAGGTTTTAAAAGTCTGTGATTCACATGAGAATGTCGTGAGGTATTTTGGAACAAAGAGGGAGACTGAAAACATTATTCTCATTGTTCTCGAGTTATGTGATTACTCATTGAAAGAATGGGTTGCAAAAAATACGGTTGAAAGACTAATACTACCAGTCGAAGTGCTCAGGCAAATTACGACCGGATTGGCATGGTTACACTCGCAAAATATCGTACACAGGGACGTTAAGCCTGAGAATATTCTATTCGTATCACACGTGAAGAAGGTCAAACTCGCAGACTTTGGACTCAGTAGACAAATAATGGATGGAAAAAGCTCTGTTTCTACCGCAAACAATGGAGGTACGCATGGTTGGATGGCGCCTCAAATGCTTTCGTATATGCCAGAGGGGAACCAAAATAAGTGTAAATTTGTGAGTCCAAAGCATAGAAACAATAATTATCGATAATAGGATTCTTAAATAATTTTTACACGAAATATAGTATAAATTTTTAATTTACATTAATTGTTTTGTGTAGACGTACGCGTCTGATGTATTTTCACTGGGTTGTGTGTACTATTACGTTTTAACGGATGGAAAGTATGCGTTCGGAAATATACTTGATCTGAGATCCCAATTAAATATTTTAGACGGGAGGTCAATGATGACGCATGAACATGTGAATCATGGATGCTCAATGAACATTTTGTTTATTAACACGATGATCAGTAGCGACCCAAAATCACGACCAAAGTGCGAGTCTTTGCTTGGTTTACCGTTATTTTGGTCAGATAATGTACGCGTGACGTTTCTTAAAAAAATGATTGAAAACATAGCGAAGCAGCGTGAAGATTTGAAAGGTGAAGAACCTTGCAAGTTTGATCATTCTGGGGAAATCAAGGTGCTGGAGAAAATGGGTTACGAATCTACCCGGCTTAGATGTGTTGTTGCGTTGCTGTTTGTTGAATGTAGTAAAGGAGGCTTTATCATTTCCAACATGAGTGAGGAAGAACACGTAGGAATGGAGAGTAAAAAGGAGACTGTAATCAAACCAAGGACGGCGATGAATAACTCAGAACCTGATTTGAGTTACAAAACTGGAGGCAAACTTCGTAAGTTCCCTAAAATCATGACGTTTCAACGTTTCGTTAATTTGATTGCCAGGATTTCATGATTTTTTCATGTTGAAGGAGTGGAAAAATGTTCAGCCTCTGCCTCAAATGTTGTGAAATCCCCTGACTTGATTAGTGTAAACGCTAGCGCTGTTCCGCACAAGCTGACGACCCATTCAGTGAATACAATTAGTGTCTCGCAGATGAAAAAAGTGTTTGAAGAACAAGTTCAGGAGAATTTAGAAGGCAAGAGCTTCAAATCGAAACCTAAAAGCAATGCGAACATCCTGACCCCAAGATCATCCAAGCTGCCTCCTCCTGTTTCACAAATCCAAAATGAAAAGGTGAAAAAAATGATGATATTAACGCTCAAACTTCACATATACTCACAACCACTTCTATACAAAATATAATGTAATTTATTTGGTTAGTAGAGGCTAATTTCACTTTAATCCCGCTTCCTTTTGCGTGAATTCTTCTCGAAAATTAATGGACTAAAAAATTATATTATTGTTTATAAAATGAAATATGAATGTATTTACAGATTTGTAGAGGAAATGATGGAAAGAATGGAGAGACTGATGACGATGAGAAGAGTTTCGGGGACACATTAGCACACCAAAGCAGTGCAGAGAAGCTTACAGAGCGGTACAAGACGGAGAGAATAGAGAAAATTGTAGATGACCTAAAGCGACTGGATTTTACATTAGGCACTAATCAAGCCAGACTCTATGCAATCGTAAAGTCTGAATATTTGGACGTAATTAAACGAGCTTTTGAGTTTACTGCTACTAAAGTTAATATTACAGAAATCTGGAAACAAGAAAAATCGTATAGAGGGATTGACAAAATAAGTTTATTGCACGTGGCTGTGAAAGATCGGGGATATGATGTTGTAGAGTATCTTGTGAATGAACAAGGATTTTGGAAGGTTCTGGATAGACCCATTTTTCAAAACACTCTTGTACATGAATGTATACAGGATATTCATAAAGTAGATGCAGAACAATTTCAGGAGAAGTGCATGATTCTGGAGCTCCTTTCTAATAAAAACCCAACCTTAATTGAGTCTAGAGACGATTATCATCGCACTCCTCTTCATCTTGCAACGTATTGGAAGTTTTCAAACGGGAAACAAGCTGTATTTATTAAAACCCTTTTGCGTGCAAACGCGAGCGTTAATGCAAGGGATAGAAATGGTCGCACACCTCTCCACTTGGTTGTGTATGAGAATGTCCCAGAAAACGTAATGGAGATAATACAGCTTTTGATTGAACATGACGCTGATCCAGATGTCAAAGATAATTTAGGTGGCACGTTCCTGCACGACGCAGCTCAGAACGTTCCTCCTCGTATATTTCAAGAAATCATTGCGTATTTGGTTTCTATTCAAAGGACAAACTCCTTCAACATTCCAGATACGGATGGGTGGACGGCTCTCCATTGTGCAGTAAGGCATATGAAAGGGGATCCACTTGAAGAGACTCTGCAACTACTCAAAACCCCTGGCTTTAATTTCAATGCCCTTACTATTTATGGTGACTCTGCCATTTTCTTAGCAATAGGAGGTGGACGAAGCGAATCATTTCTGAACACCTTGATTCGATTAGGAGCTGACTGGACAATTAAGAATGAGAATAACACCACCGCACTCCATTATGCTGCGTTTTATAATAATTTGTCTGCGGTAAAAATGTTCATTCGTTTAAAATGTGATGTCAATTCAAAAAATGTTTATGGGGACACACCACTACATAAAGCAATCAATTGTGATCATTGGGGTATACCTTCCCATGATATCATAAACGAGCTTGTGATAAACGGCGCAGATCTAAGTCTGAAGAATAACAAAGGAGAATCCCCAATAGACCTTGCTAAAATACAGTTACAGAAAGAGAAAATGGAGCAACGGACTTATGACTTCCTTATAAATGCAAGGGGTAAAAACTAAAACTCAGTTTCCATTTACTAAACGTATGAATCATAAATTTACTAAATATAAAGAAAAACATGCGTATAAGTATGTATTAAGGATAACGATAATTAAATAACGTTACATTACGAAAATAAATACTATTTTCTTCAATAATGATTACTATTACTGTGATTAGTATCGATTAGAACTTCTCAGCCTCATCCATTAGTGTAATGTCTTTGATGTAAGTGATGTAGTAATAGTAAATGGACTTCACAATTTCACATAGTCGGGGCATCTTGATCTCCTGTTACGTCTCTTCTTGCATTG
The DNA here is from genome assembly GCA_036850725.1 of Orchesella villosa. Lineage (NCBI taxonomy): Eukaryota > Metazoa > Arthropoda > Collembola > Entomobryomorpha > Orchesellidae > Orchesella > Orchesella villosa. The sequence goes on along the minus strand of JAANSM010005240.1, from coordinate 3,406 downwards.
CACTCCTTTTGGCAGCAGCTGTCAAACCAGTCGACTCTGCATACTCTCTTCCCAAAACAACTTTCACGATACCCAACCCATATGTGCGTTAACTAATCATAAAACCTAAAACCACAATCACAATGTCTTCACCTGAAATAACCTCATTAAAAGCAAGAATAGCTGATTTAGAATCCCAGGTCTCTGTCCTTAAAAATGAGGCTCAAACCAGAGGCAAAATCGACAAAATGTCCGCAGAGGTCAAAGACTCGAACCCTTACAGGTTAGAAATCATATTGAAAATCACTATTTAATATTTAATCGAAACTACCATTAAATTATAATGAATTCCTTTAATTTCAGCCGCCTGATGGCCCTGCAGAAGATGGGAATAGTAAAGAACTACGAGTCCATCCGTGATTTTACAATAGCTATCGTGGGCGTTGGAGGAGTTGGTTCTGTTACTGCTGAAATGCTTACCAGATGCGGGATTGGAAAGGTAACAACAATTTCTTAACATTTATTCGATCCCCCACAAATAGAAGTGAATTGAAATGGATTTCCTCTCCCCCCAGCTGATCCTGTTCGATTACGACAGCGTAGAACTGGCAAACATGAACCGTCTATTCTTCCAACCCCACCAAGCAGGTCAATCAAAGGTGGAAGCAGCAAAATCAACTCTCCAATTCATAAACCCAGACGTAAAATTCGAAACGCATAACTACAACATAACGATCATCCAACACTACGATAACTTCATCGAAACATTGGAAAAAGGTGGACTAAACAACTCAAGAGTCGACCTGGTCCTATCCTGTGTCGACAACTTCGAAGCGAGGGTAGCCATAAACAGAGCATGCAACAGCTTGAACCTAAACTGGTTCGAGAGCGGTGTAGCTGAAAACGCAGTATCAGGTCATATCCAATACATAAGACCAGGTATTTCAGCATGTTTCGTTTGCGCCCCACCTCTCATAGTTGCTACAGGGGTTGATGAAAAGACACTGAAGAGAGATGGGGTGTGTGCTGCTTCTCTACCAACAACGATGGGGATTATTGCTGGGTTACTTGTTCAGAACGCTTTGAAGAAACTATTGCAGTTTGGGGATACTAGCAACTACGTTGGGTATAACGCTTTGAACGATTTCTTCCCGACAATGGACTTGAAACCAAATCCGAATTGTGATGATTCCACTTGTGTCAAGAGGCAGATTGAGTATCGGGATTGGTTGAAGGTTAATCCTCACGTGGAGGTGGTTGAGGAAGTTGTTCAGGTTGTACATGAGGATAATGACTGGGGGATTAGTGTTGTTGGGGGAGAGGAAGGGGAGGTTACTGAGGAGGAGAAGAGGTTGAGAACCATGGGCTTGAAGCAGGAGTTCCAATTTGCTAAGAAGGAATTGAATGTTGATGAGGGTCAGGCTAGTGTTGAAGAGGATGGGGAGGATCTCGAGGCACTCATGGCCAAAATGAAGAGCATGTGAAGGGCATTCCATTATGTCGTGCTAATTATGTATTATATTATGAGATGGTGAAATAAAGATTTTGGGTACATTTTTTGTTTTAAAATTGTAAACATTAGGGTAATTTAATTTAATTGGTAAATGGTACAGAAGCGTTAAGTTATATATTGGCAATGTGAGTAATATAAAAATTGTTTTAAAAAAACATGAATCAGCAAGCACATCCTTGAGATTGTGGCTCCCCTTCATCATCATCAGTAAGTTGAAATGGTAGTTCATCCTGTAAAACTGAATGTTTGGCCAACTCATACCTGGCTCTGGAAGCATTACGAATCTGTTTTGAAATATCTTCAAACATTTCATTCACTCCTTCACCCGTCTTGCATGATGTCACGTACATATTCGTTATCACCGACGTTTGCTCACTGGAAAAACAATCGCAACAAAGGGTGTTATCAACTAAATGGTAAATGGTCGGATATTAAATGCGAAAATAAGCAAATCCAGTTACCAAAACTGCTCCATGTCTCGTATACTAACGGTTTCGTACTCCCTGGAGTTGTGTGACGAATTCCTAGACCCTTGTTGATGCGAGTCCTCGTGAACATTATCAACAAGATCTACCTTATTCCCACAAAGAAAAACTTTACAGTTTTCAGCATAAGAAGCAACCTCTATCAAATGTTGAGCTAAAGAATGGAACGTGTCTGGGTTGTGTAGGTCAAAAACTAATATTGCTGCCTCTGCGAATTTATAGTAACTGCTTGTTATCGATGCCACTCGCTCCATTCCACCAGTGTCCCACAGCTGGATCTACAAATTACCACATTCATTCAATCAAAATTACCCACATTGACCTTACAGAGATGCAAATAAATTACCTTGACGACATCACTCTGTTGAGGAATTTGAAAGCTTCTGGTATAAAAATCCAATCCTAAAGTAGATTTTCTGTCAGTTGAAGTGGTGAACGTGTTATTAGTAAATCTCCTAAAAAGGCTTGTTTTTCCTTACACCAAAGTCACCTAGCAGTATAACCTTCTGCTCTGGCACTCTTGAAGGCTTCACTGAACTGATCACACGATCATCCATTATCACGTCCACTCACAACCACGACTCTATGCGATATGCGATGCTTCTCCAGCTGACAACAACAACCCTACACCACATATGCCCAAGTATATCATTGCGTGGGGTAACGGGTAACCAGTTCATGCATTTATGCGTGGTGCAAATAACTTTTAACACATTAGTTCAACGACCTTTTGTTGTAATTTCTTCAATTTATTGTTTACAAAATCATACGGTTATGCATGAAAACTAATATCTAAATATTTTAAAATGTGTTGTGTTCCATTAATTTCCGAAAAGTCCAAAAAAAAAACATGTTGATTTAGTTGTTTGCAGGTTTGGACCACTCAACGTTAAGAATGAGATGGTCATAACCGTAACCGTTCAAGCTCCTAAGAGCCCTAGCAGCAGTTTCTCTATTTTGATAAGTGACAAAAGCGAAACCTTTACAAACTCCGGTAGATCTGTCTTTAGCAAGGAAGATCCTATCAATTTTTCCAAACGGACTGCAAAGTTCCTGCATATCAGTTTCTGACATGCTTTCAGGTAGATTGCTCACACGGATCGTTGCCTCGTCCTTACGCTGGTTACCTGATGACATCAGCTCACCCCTACGGTTGCCACCTCGAAGGGCTGGTGGAAGGAACACACCTGGTTTCGCGTCAGAGTCCACCTGGAAGTCACGAGGGGGTTTTTAATTTTTACCAGCTCTTCATAATTTACGTTGAATAATAATAAATATTTTTGAAAAATAACTAAATAGCACGGCTTCGAACCTTCTTGATATCATCATCACCCATCTGAGCATTCCTGTTGACAACGCTTGAAATTTCACTGAGTCCAGCGACATCTTTGTATGGGCATTTAGCAGAGAAATGGTTATCATGACAGTA
>JAANSM010005239.1:0-10326 GCA_036850725.1 Orchesella villosa | reverse complement strand
TCGTGGCTGGGTGTGCAGTTAGCATTCTGTAAAATGGCTCTTTCTCCTTAACTTCACCACTTAAACGAGTTGCAAAAAGGGTCGTTGAATACGGAATGCTGTTTTCACTCAGATCGTACAATTTTAGATGATGAAGTTTCTATCTACTACCGCCTGTAATAATAAGTATATGCTCAAAAAGTACCTACAAAAGATGTTTGCAAGAGAATAAAGAAGAGGAGAAAAACTATTACATCAGCATCGCGTATCACACAGACGTTTTACTTTTTACTTTTCATGATGATCTAAAGTTTTAGCTTGCACACATATTTACTGATAAGGAAATGAATTTGGGATGCGGATGGGGATGGTTTATATATGACATTAGAAAAGTAAAGATATACGGAAACGAGATAAACATGCGACTGCACTGAGGAAGTCGAAAATGTAACCTAGAAAAACTCATTTCCTATTTTTTACTTTCCGATTTTCTATCCATTGCCTTTTTTACCTTTCACCTATCATTTTCATCAGCCCCATTTTCCAACTATGCACTTGATGCATTACAATATATCACTTTATCGTCTTTTCACAGCGCCGTAGTCAGTGAATTTGGCCTAGTTTTAGTAAAAGGTAAGAAGTTATAATATACTGTCTTTTTGCCTCATATAGATATATCCCATCAGAGCAGACATATGCCGATATGTTTATTTCAAGAAGTTGATAAAGAGGGGAATGAGAAAAATTCTTTGTGTGAACAGAGCAGACAAGGTTATCTATCTTTTGAAAACCTGGAAGTTAGAAAAAGACAGAAATTTATAAGCCACTCTTTTTTGGGTTTCATCTTTTTCCGTTTAAAAGTACGTGTAGATACCAGTATATAGTAAGAATATATAGCAATAAACGTATTTCAAACATTGGAAAATGAAAGTGACATCGAGATTGAGACTACTTGAAGCAAACTTTCGATTCTTTGAAGTTGATGATGAATGGAGATGATATGAAAATGATTATAAAAAAAAGTTTGTCTGTGAAAAGGAGATCAGTTTCAAACGCAAAAATATAGCATTGGCTTTGGCTTAAATGTGTTTTTGAAGACTACAAAGGCAACTGAATCAACTCACCACTTCAACTTGCACTGTTGAATTCAATGCTGAAAATTCACAAGTTCGTTTCTATTCTTTATGTAATCATGTTAATATGTCCAAATCGAGAGTCGTATCAGTCCTCTAAGGTAGAGCTGACCAAAGAAAAAATCCGAAAGTTTTATATTGGATCCACAATTCACGTATACGGTTTATTGCTCATAGTAGGCGCACTTGTTCCAATCAGCGGGTGATATACATATCTATCTTGTATTTGCCTTGACCAGGAAGAAAGTAAACAAGAGTTTGTAATATCCATCCCCATTCACAATCGTTAACAATAAAACGAGAATTGATAAGTACGTCCTGTGGTTTTCCCATGAGATTGATTTGAGCTCGTTTCTCAGAAGAAATTCGCAATAAAACGGAAAGCAGTTTCAAGGACATACACATACCTATACCATACACATAGAATGCTCATCCATCTAGGTATTTACATAGTTAGCAAATCTCATCCGGTAGGAAATGTCAATGGAATTATGTATGTTGTAAGTGGAGGCTGTAACACTAAAACATATAACATTATACCTTCAAAATCAAAGCTTCGCATTCCGTAACATATCCACCAGCACAAATCTAGACTCGTGACATGATCATCATGACTCATGATTGTTTCATTACTACTGGGTAAATATAAAGAAAACCCGAGAGGAAAACATAGGATGAAAGGAATAATATAGTAGTAAAAGACCCAAAACCGAACATTATTTCTTCTTCTTCATTGTCATTCCCCATACCCATTTTGACTTGGATTGGGACACAAAGAAGTGAAACAATAGCTCACCTTTAACTTTTAATGTCTATCCGTATAGCTACACTGTATCCACTTCTTCCTATATTTTTACATAAGAGATATAAAAGGAAGTGCTTATACATAATATCTACTTTCCCTGAACTAACTGGACATTTGGGAATATATTTCCCACATGATATCATATCACATCGACCGCAAATAAAAACGTCCTACGTTGTCCAACAGTGGACTAGTTGAGCTTTAGCAGGAAAATCCTGTATGCCACTCTTCCTCCCAGGATGATAATGATTATGATGATTATATAAGGACAAAATAAGGTTATTTTGGGACCAACTTAATCTCGTTCCCAACTTGTTTGTGAGGGATTAATGAAAAGCCAAAAGTAAATCCAGTGTAGTCGAGTCAAATAACAAAAGTTGCTTATTTCTGCTTCACTCCTTCTTGGTCCATCGATAAATGCAGGGAAATGAAAAAAAGAAGCAGAGAAATACAGATATACTATCCGTTAAAGAAAAATCCTTTTTACCGGAACGGAAAGTCATGTATCGTAGTTAATATTTATGTTGTATATTGAGTTTGTATAATACTAGCCGATTGCACGTACTTATACATCAGAAAGCTTAAGACCGCCATGCCATGCCACTCTCTTTTTGGTAGCTCACATACCCGCCCACATGAAGAAAACCAATATTATTATTATTCGCAATTTCTCCGTTCTGGTCAGCTTCCTTGCTTACTCAACCATGAGCACTTATTCATGCCTCTTTGTGAACAAGCCAAAGCAATAGCAATTTAGCAGAAAACAAGGCTTTTCCAATAAAAAAAGAAGCTCAAATACAATTTATTTATTGAGTGTAATGAATAATATAACAGGGCTGTATATATGTGCACTCTTTCCCCTACCCTTTATATATACTTTTCATGTATCTCGGATACTTTCATCTGTAATGGAAGGAAACTATTGATATACAGCACGATACGTTTGCTAGGAGTGGGCTTGCATACCTCTACTCTGTAAAATAAGAAAGAAATGTTTTGCTGGTCAAACTAAAAAAAAGTAGCAGAATTTCTATTACAAGCAGCCGAATCTTTTTGATCATCAAGTCCGCACCATTTGTTGGTGATGCTGATATATAACATAGACATGCATACTATATATGCTTATAGCCTTATATATACATGCATTCGTGCTTATCATCACTGCTCTGAACGAAACATTCCCGATCATGATGTGCCATAAAAATGTAGCGCACACTAAAAGCACACTTCTTCTTTTGGTGGAAAAAAAGATTTGCACATGCATTGCTTTTCTACGTCCTCCTCCTTTTTCCCAGCTCCCATTCTCCAACTTCGTAGAGGAGATGATGATGATGAAGAGAAATTTTATTTATCCTGAATTCCGCCACAGTACTAGAATCGATCAAGAAAAAACTGGAATTCAGAAAGGTGTACACATTAAAGTAACATATACTATCAACTACACTATATATTATATCGTCCTGACATGACTGAAAGCCAAAACTCATCATCATTCACGAGTTACGGTGTAGTATATATTACCTACGCGTATAACATGAGAACTCAAAAAAGAACTTTTTCCATTTATTCCTTTGCATCACTGTATCTCTACCAAGTCAATGTTTCCATTGAATGAAATGCAAAAAAATGTGTATAAGAAGCCGCTATTTCCAACTTCAAGGCAGCAACTCGCCATTTCATTGCTTGGTCCACAGAAAAAGAAACATTTAAGATGGATGGATATATAAACCTTCTTTTTTTCCTCTTGTTGCTCCTGTCCCTATATTGCAGGAGAGGGAATAAGATATTTCCTCCTTTTGCCATTTCCCATCTTCTTTTCTCCGGTTTCACTGAGAAATATCATGATGCGTGTCTGGTTTTTTGGTATATAATGTTAAAGAAACCATTTTACTTTCACTTTCCAGAATAAAATAAATTTTCAATGGGGGAAAACTCTCATTTTGGTAGCAAGAGCACAAGACCTACATTTTATTCCTCGAGCTTCTCCGCATATTCTTTTCGCAACCATGTTTTTTTCTTCTTGTTGTTGTTGTGTGTCATGTGGTCAGGTTGTTTTGGTTGTTGGTTTTTATTGAGAATTTTGCTCCTCCAGTCAAACCAAGAACGTAACCAACATAAAGTAGAAATTTAGTAGACCTCTGTGTGTCTATTATTGTGGGCATACATACCCAGATAATATAGAGGCATTTTGTAAACGTGTATATTTGCTGTGTACCTAACGAGAGGATAGCCCATTTTACATGCATGTATTTTACTCTCTGACGAAATGTAAAATGTTCAAACTTCATCTCGAATGCAGTAACCACACCACAAATTTTCTCTCCTTTATGAGAGAGACTGACAACCAGGGGAAGCTTGTTTGGATAGAGATAGAGAAGATGAGGAAGGGAAGAGAGGAAGAGAGGAAAAAAGGTTGCGGGCATAATATGGTTAAAATGTTCGGGGAAAACATATTATCGTTATCATCATGAGCATATCACTCTTCATCTTGCTTGCCTGCATGTGTACGTGTTGGTGTTGGTTGTGGTGGCATGACCCTATATGGTGAAAAGGACTGCTTACGCCTGCATGTTATTATTATGGCCTTCACACTCAACTATCTTCTTCGTCTTGTAGGTGGCTTACATTATTTTCACTTGAAAAAAGCAGATATGCCACTTTCAACAAAACCAAACCTGGGAGTAGAACTATGCATTGTGTATACTTTGTCCTGGTTTGGATGTGAATCTTGACGAACTACCCAATTGTAGTTTTTAGGTATAAATGTTTTCGTTATTTTATGAATGGTCATGTTCATGTCTGTTTTTGCGTGGCTTCGGCATTTCAGGATCAAAAAGAGGCTTACTACCTTGGTTGTGGTGGCATTGGCATTCGTGTGTGGTTAAAAAATTGTAGTATGTCAAGGCAAACCTTTACTTTACATATATTAACGTTATGGAAGCGTCTTGGAAGGGAGTTGCTCGCAGATACAGCTTCCTTCCATCAAACTACCTTCTGACGAACCACATGTGTGTAGTCATTTACCTAACATGAGATAATTTCGCATAATATGTACATTCAAAGTCAAAGATGAAGCTGCTTGTTTTTTCTGGCTTCGCATATTACTTTATATAAGCTATACCTAAAAATCTTACTTACTGAAGTCATTATCATATGTTAACAGGCCATTTTTTATGGATTGAACTACATTGCAAACCCGTGTAGGTTAGTACTCGTTTAGATCAACAAAGTCGAATTTTTGCACTGCAGATTTTGTTATGCAAAGTTGGTTGTGCAACTTATATAGAGAGCCATAATATGAGTTCCATGCATCTATTTCATGATGTATATTATGCATTCGGTTGTTTTGCTTTAAGGTGTCATGTAATGATGTACTTGATGTGATGTTACGTGCAGAGAAAACTAAGCACTTTTTCACTATAGTAGAATTTTGAATTTTTCGTATTCCACGTTTGTTGTTGTTGGTTGAACAATTTTTGTTACACTTTTTATGCTCTTGATGACTGACAGGAAATATTTTCATGACAGCCACTACGAATTGGATACATTCCTTTAAAATTATTATATGTTACGTTGTTTGTATGTATTTTGCATGGATTGACACAAGATGAAATGAAAATTCATTTTAAAATCAAGATTCCATAAGCAGACAGGAAGATAAGCAGATTAGCAGATTGTAAATACCTAAAGGGATGCCATTCAAAATTGGCATTTTACAAATAGTAAAAAACAGAATTCATAGATTATTCTATAGGGAAAATAAAACGTAAAATGATTGTGAAAACTAGTAATATGTATGTTATATGTTCTTATTCGTACTATTTCAAATAGCGATGATCAACTATATATACTCTGTAAAAGTCTGTGAATACCCACCATTAAAAATCGTATTCAAGCACCCTGGAAAGAATTTAGGATAGGCCACTTGAAACGTCTGCGAGAGAGACTTGATTGCCCAGTTTTGCCAATACGTGAACATTATTGGTTCTTTAGAATTTCGGGTTCCACTGCTTGGTTCAATCTTAAATTTTTCTAACTTGCCAATCTCGACAAATATCCAACAGATACTTCATCTCCACTTACCTTTAAAACTGCTCAGAGTTTCATATTACCAGAACTTCCCTTTTGATTCTATATCACTCAAAATTATATGACAAGAGCAGAAGGAAAAGTTTTCTTCAATAATAAACAAAAGATGAGAAGTGGAACGGAAAAGTCAATGTTTGCTAGAAACCTGTAATAAACTCTACTCCTACTCTTTTGAATACTTGACAAACAGACGTTATTGTATTCATCTACTGTGTAAAAACTATAGATAAAAGAGCTCCGTACTACTGTAAGTAGTAAGTACCCAAGCAAAGTATAGGCTATGGCAATACCTTACGTTAAACTACTTTCATGTCAAAGTAAAGCATTGAAAAAAAAGTGCCGATAAAACCACAAAGGGTGAGCAATAGAAGTTTATAATACGTAAAAGTGTATAGGTACAGTGAATCTTACTTTGGGTACGAGTTCCCAGTACGTTTTTTTGTACTTACAACGAACCCAATCGAACATTAGTTGACCCATGGGCATTTTGAACTTCCTTTCACTTTCATTTTCATACTTATATAATTTGTGCAACCAACTTTTATAATTCTCTCATCATTCCATTCTCCTCTACATCCCAATCATCGTCATCACATTAGCAAAGAGATTCTGAAAATATGATGAATAAATAAATTATGTCTGGTTAGTGAACTTTCCCCCCATTCCATTCACTTCATACCAAAGCCAGTTGGCATTATTATGAGTCAGAGAGCCCAGAAGCTACTACGTACTTCATACTTACTTACGAAACATAACGCTATGTGATCGTGATCACCATCATCAATAATAAAGATGAAACCACGATGATGATATGAAACTTTTTAGCACTCACACTAACGCAACTATACTCATCCTATATAGCTTCTTTACTCCACTCTACTTTTTCATGCCTTTCCAGCAAAAAATGATAAATATAAATCAAAACTTGGGAAACCCAAAATGTATGAAATACATATGATGAAACGTAATGAATACTAGAAACATATTAATATAGGGATGAGGAAACCTTTCCTTTCCAAGTTTCTCTACGCATTCAATGAAGTGATTAGAAATGGCTCGGTTTCCAATGTGAAACAAACTCTGAGCTGGGCTGATGATGATGCAAAGTAAAGTAAAAAAGGAAAAAATAATTTTGCAGATTGTTAGAACAAAAGGAATAGTTTATCGAAGAAAAACTTTCTCTTTCACCAATATTTGTACTTTTTCCTCAAAGCTTACTATAAGTATGTATAAGTATATTATTAATTTTGCTTTTACTATTCTCACCGTGTTGCTGCTTTGTGCAGTGCTCATTAGAGAATTTATAGTTGTAACTTGATATCTTTACGCTTAAAATTTCAACATTATCATAGGGCAAGAATGTACATAGTACTTACATAGAATATACATTGGCCTTGAAATGAAGGACAGATATAGAGAAGGATTTTATTGTGTGCTTGCTTGCATGCTTACAATATCCCAGTCATATAAATATACTATGCTAAAGCTAGTCTAATCAGTGGATTATCATAAAGAGTATCAAATCAAAAGGCAGGTTATACACACAGCATGTTTGCAAAGCCAAAACAAAAGAATGGAATAATACTCCTGATCTATCTATCTACTGAGAGAGCAATAAACAGAACAGATGGAAATTGAATGGCATAATTTTATTTGAACCTATGTAACTATTATGGACAAAGCAAAAAATATATATATATTATATGTTTTATATAATATCCTTGATTATGTGTGGAGTCAGTTAACTAACTTTTATTTTTGACTTTCCAGGGCTTTGCAAGTGAAGCATGAATTGGTAGTGCCCGGTAAATGTAACTAATGTGAAAGTGGAACAAGTGTGTGTTTGTGTAGTGAAATGTGGTATATACAAATACAAGTGGATGAGTCGCAATCTACGGATCCATTTTAATTAATGGAAGGCTCAGTTGACCAAACACAATTTGCTTACCCGACCACAAATCTATTAATGAATAAAATCATTTGCTAATGAATAGCATGAAAATGTGGGATGTTTTCAGGAGAAAAGTTTTTGCACTAATTACGCTGAATAAAGTGAAGTATAGTTGGAGTAGAGCAAATTAAGCCTGGGTGGACTTTGGAGAGGGCATTTTATTTGTGGTCGTGGAGTGTGCATCGTTTCGTGCATCTGCATAACGAGAGTTGACCCTAAACATATTTGATAGATAAGTAAAAGTTTTCATGTGTGAAATGTAAACATGAACAAACATGAAGTGTTTGGGTAACAGTTCAAAACGACATTGAATTAACAAAAAGTGTGATTAATTTTATTTTGTTTTGCAGTTTCTGAATGACTGGTTAAGTAGAACGAACTCTTTCCGTTTTATACTGGTTGAATGAAATGAAAAATTAATTTTTGGAAATGTTTTGTGTATTCTAATGATTATAGGATTAATTACTATAAGTAATCTAATTATAATTTATGTAGTACTTACATAAATGTAAATATATAGTCACTTGCATTATATGTGTTGCATATACGTACATACTACATGTAAATACTTGAGGGATCGAGAAAACCAATCTTATATAACTAATTCTAAAATTACATTGTTAAAAAAAGTTGGTTTTATCTAGACACTAGAAAATACTTAATGATTTTGTAGCAGTAATTAGTATTATCAAAGCAATGTGCAACAAGCATGAGTACTTCGAAATAATGTATATAGAATTGGGTTCCTTATATTTTATAATTTTGATGTGTAATAATCAGTTGATGCTAATAAGAATCTCTTTCATACCTTCCATATTCATTTAATCATAATTTTTGTTTGGAAATTTAATTGAAAAAGTGAAGCATTATATGTAAGTCTACAATTTTCTAGTTAGAGTTTATACTATAGCTAATGATTGGATAGTGAAAATTTTGAAAGGATGAATACATGTTTGTAACATTACGAATTACTATCATCACATCACAATGGAACATCATGAATTACTATCCAACAACTGTGTACCTTTTTTGGTAAATATATAGTGGTTTTTACTATAAAGGTGAGCCATTTTCGGTATGATATATGTGATATGAATCTAACGAATAACTATACTAGAAAATAGAGTAAATATAACAGTTGAATGTTCTTCTAACTGAATTTAACCAAACGATATTGTAATAGTACTGTGTGTAAATGAGAAAAATATGATGATTTATGTAAACCGCAGAACTTGCGTAACTTATATTTTATTCGGTAATTGGTACAATAGGGAATCCTTCTCGATATAAAAGGTGTGTAAACGAGCAAGTGTGAATATATATTGATGTTATTTCATAGAATCATGAACGAATTCATAATAAATTACTTCCTTATAACACAATGAATGTATATAAACTTTTAGCTACGACATGCATTATAAGTATAGATTTAGGATGAAATATTACCTTGTATGTATGTAAAAATGTCTGTCTTAAGTCCGATTAAACACGTACATACTTCTATCAATGAGGTAGTAAATTACTGTGTTATTAACAGAATTTATTGAGGATGTCCAACAGTCCAACCAAAGACTATCTATCCCTACGAATCCACTGTCGACATTGAGTAGGAATGGAATGTGCGACTTCCTGTTTTCCCCAAAACCCTTACGAACAAGGAGAAAGTTTTCTCGCATAATACACATAATATGCCCATATCGACATCCTCTCTTAGCTTGCAGAATGGGTAATCCCCTTAAAAACCCTGAACACCAAAGTTTCATGCCAATGCACGGGTATATGACGCAAGCACTTCCTCATCAGGTCAGTCGGGTCGTTGGCCCAAGAAGAAGTTAGGTTAAAGAGTGAGAAAGACAGAAAAACTTCATTGAACTAGCTGATAATAATAATAACAGCGGTAGGCATTTGAGCAGTAGTGGTAAAGTATGTTACTTTACAACATACATACATTTTTTTGTAGCAGTACCATTTTTGGAGACCAAAAATGTTCTCTGTCTTACTCTTTCTCTGAAAGAGAAATGCAATGCAAGCAATGAAACAGGGTCATATATACAATGAAAGCTTACACACACGACGACCTACAGACTGAGTGACTTGGTTGATGTGATGTGCTATATATCCCTGTGAGCTGCTGAATTAGCTTGGGAAGTAATAAATGCTGAAGTGAGCAGTATGTGAAGGTCATAAAAGAGCAATCTTCCACTGACTTTAACTGCCATCTAAAAGAAGATCTATTCCACGGTTCTCCTCGTCAACCTGAGCTACTCCGAGATTCTGGCAAGATGGCTACGTTTAATCTCCACGAGATAATATGAGAAATGAACTAGAGCAGAGAGAGATGTTTTCAGTCTTGAAGCTGAAGAGTGATT
>JAANSM010005238.1:0-10326 GCA_036850725.1 Orchesella villosa | reverse complement strand
GAAATAAAAGTGAAATTTAGGTAACCTCGTTTGTCTCAGGTGAATTTCGGACTCCGAACAATATCCTTCCCTTCCTTTCGGTTGTTTGTTGGCAGTGAGTTCCCAAAAACTATGAGAAACAACAGAATCAGACTTACATTACAGACACAGCCAAAAAGCCCTCACTCATGTACAACTTGTGCAAATATATATATGTAGCAAAATAGATGTACTATATACTCATTATCTTCTCCTCGTCACATTCAATGAAAATACAAGTCACAAGTACTCCTCTCTTACATTCTCCACACTCCACAGTTCCACACACGTTTCCTTTCCTTCTTTTCCTTTTTTGCACAGACAGACAAGTAAGTGTTATTGTCAGTCAGTTATCGTATATGTATCGTGATTCAGTAATTCGTAAATGTTATACGAACAATGAACAAGAAGACAAGAAAAAGTTGATCCGAATGCGCAAGGCGCAACAATTGTGTAAAAACAGCAAGAGCAACAAAAGTTTCCAGCTGCCTAAACCAGTCCACAGGCCACAGATGAAAAGAAATAATGAATGAGTCCAGCAGAACTCCAGAAATCAGAAATCCACGTTACAAAAACTCAAAACTGAAATCTCGTTCCACGAAATCACGATGCATTTTATAATATAGAGATACCCTGGACCTGGCTTACGGCTATATATCCAACTCGGTGTCGGTCTCTCCATTACTATTCATTCACCCTCCATCTCCATGCATCATGATTCATATAAAACTATACTCTATATCTATCGGATACGATATCCGTACAAATGATAAATATCCTTCTTCACATTGTATACACAAAAGTACAAAAGTTTATGTTGATATATATACATAAAATGTAATACTTATGCATTGTGAAAACACTCATCATCGCATCATGAGGCTACTACATGCGAGACATGCATGAGAAGACCAGGAGGAAAACAACAAACATTCTTCGACTTTTCATGTTTTATTCGTACGGAGAATGTGTAGAACATGTGCATGAAATTTTGGGCCGTATTTTGATATACCCAAAACCCAAGCAAGTCAGTAGTAAATAGAAATGAAAATTAGCAACTTGATCTAACCTTAAACCAAAGTCAAAAGTAGAAAGCAAGTTAATGAATAATTGTTTTCATCGTCAATTTGACTGGTTGCTGGATTGTCTGTTGGCAGTTGCGTGATGTCCAGCGAGTGAACATTTAGTAAGAGCCTGTAATTAAAGCAACTTTTTTGTATCTTGTCTTAGTCTCGTTTCATTGACATTGACATTAGTGATATTGGGATGAATGCCGATGGCCGAAAACTTCTCGTGAAGGTGTTAATCTATACTCTGCACTCTTAACTGTTAGTGGCACCGACAGCATAGCATTTTTAACGAAAGGAATTCATTTTTGTAGACTGTAGGTATACATTCGGCTGAAGAAGTGATTAAATTACAAATTAAGATTCTAACACCTAAAGGAGTTCATATTTTATTCATGATGATGAGGATTTTAACCATTTTCTGTTTTATAGTACCTAAGCCTGATGTACGTACTTGTATGCTATGAAATGAAGAATCTGTAAGGGAAAGCTTTTAGGCAGTACGATAGTAACAGACGGCGCCGTACCTGATGCGAGCTATCCCCAATTGTTTCAAGGTCACGCACAATAGTTCATGCAGTGTACAGATATATACCTAATATATTTCACGAAATATCGGCTAATTTATAATTCGGTTTTTACAACTTGCGTAACTCATTTCATTTTTATGTTTTCAGGCATTATACGCAGTGCATAAATCTAGAATCCAAGTCATGGCAAGTAGAAATCGCAAACGCAATGGCAATACTGCTGCTGTGGGTGGCGACGTTCCTGGAGATGTGAGTAAGAAAACCACGTCTAGGTCCAGGCAAGCTATTAAAATTGAATTTGAACCGGATGTCAACAATGAAGAAAAGCCAGATTTAATGTCTCTAAAAGATGGAATAGAAGTACCTATGATTAAGAGCGAAACTGGAGATGGTGATACTCAAACGGAAGGTCCAACTCAGGTCTTGAAGTCAGAAGACGCAACAGCGAGCGGTAGTACAGACGCTGCGACGACGCCAACAAAGAATAAGCGATCTAAGCGTGAACCGTTGAAGGTGGAACCTCCAAGTAATTGGCAAAAAGTTTTAGAGAATATTAAAATTATGAGGAGTACAAAAACAGCAGCAGTTGATACGATGGGATGCGAAAGAACTGCAGACTTAACTGTGGATCCGAAGGTAAAAAAATGAATGAATAACTATAATGAGTATTTATTTATTCAAGTATGAATATGATTACCAAAATGGGTAAGTTTATCTGTTTAACTCTTTTTATAGACTCAAAGGTTTCAAACGTTAGTGTCCCTAATGCTTTCAAGTTTTCAAACGTTAGTTTCCCTAATGCTTTCAAGTCAGACAAAAGATCAAGTTACTTACGCCGCAATGGAAAGATTGAAAGCACGAGGATTGACTGTAAAAAGCATGCTGGATGTTGATGAAAAGGAACTTGGAGAACTACTCCATCCAGTAGGATTCTATAAACGCAAAGCAATATATATTAAGAAAGCAGCCAAAATACTACGGGACACTTATGCTGATGACATTCCTGCTACTGTCGATGATTTGATGTCATTACCTGGCGTCGGTCCGAAAATGGCTTACATGTGCATGAATGCTGGTCCGAAAATGGCTTACATTTGCTTGAATGCTGCTTGGAAAGAAAACGTCGGAATTGGTAAGGATAGGGAGTTTGACTTAAATTATAGACTTTGGTGATTGCACTTCGAGCGACTTTCATTTTTGCTTTTGCCTCACAGGTGTCGATACACATGTTCATCGTATTGCGAATCGCTTAAAGTGGACCGGTGTAAAGGGGACCAATGATCCAGAGAAAACTCGTGAAGCTTTAGAATCTTGGATGCCGAAAGAACTTTGGCAAGAGACCAACATATTGTTAGTTGGGTTTGGTCAAGAGATATGTCGTCCTGTCGGACCAAAGTGCGACACTTGTTTGAATAAGGATATATGCCCATCATCAACCGCTAAGACGAAGAAGCCGAAGAAGCTTAAAGCGTAATGGAGGTTGAGCTAAGTGATATTATTTTGCTTTAGATTTAGACTTTTATAACTTGTTATAGCCTACAAGACCACTAAGAAACATGATCTCGAGGGCAAAAAGTAAAGTAATCAATAATCAATTCAGTGGGGTCTTCTAAATATACTTATAGGTCAACAATTAACATATTTTTATTCACATTTTTATCAGTTTCATAAAGTAGAGTAGACGTAACATGTAAACCTGACATTATTCTAATCCATAAAGTTGTTATAATCCATAAAGCGAATTGTAGAAAACGTAATAAATTTTTTATTTTGTATTATATTCATGTCTAGTAATCATCACATCACAGCATCTTACAACAAATTCAAGTACAACAACGTCCATTTTATTTGGTTCTGAAAATAATATATAGAAATATACGTACACGTAAATCTATTTTTGACATGATCCAGCTAACACAGCTTCTGCCAGAATGGGCCCTTTATTGGTAGCTATTGCAAACAACTGAAGGTTATTCAGTGTGAAAGGGTTTATGTCTGTAGCTCCAAATATCGGAACTCTTTGGTATTCTTGGAACCCCTAAAATTAAAGAACACAATTTTAAATTTTGATTTTCCATATCTTTTGTTTAGAATTAGGATGTAGGTACAGGAGACGATATGTGTATGATCAGTAACTTATACCATGCATACCTCTACAAAACGATTCTGATAGAAAGTTATTCCTATTTGTGGCACGACTGTGACCAGAAAACAATAATTGTCACAAAAGCAAGTTGTTCTCAATGCAGTAATAGGCCAACTGGAACGAATGGTTTGCGACATCACGAAGTTTCCACCAGGTTGCTCATATCGGTAAATTGAGACTTCATGTAACGAGTTCCCCTGAGCAATCGCTAGAAAACTCTCCTTGTAGAAAGGATTATTGGTTTTTGCTGTAATGAACTCGACATCAAATGCTCCATCCGTCATAATGGTTCTCAACAACAAAAACTTTTTCTCTAACGATGACCAAGTATAAATTGCTGAGTCTGCATTACAAGCAGATTCATCCTCATTGTTCTTGCTATTAGCTATAGCAAGCATCCAGCTATCATTTAATTCACTGACAGCAACCTTCCTAGCACCATGAGTCTCGATGTTTTGAACACGAACAACTTTCCCATTATCTTCAACTCGGAAAACACTTGTGGTGGTAGTATGACTTCCTGTAAAGGAAAATTGAATTTAGAATAAGAACAGGAACCGCAACCAAACTTCTATTTGTTCTTACTTGTATCTTTGTTGAAATACTGTGCAAGAATGAGGTAGTCATTTCCACGATCAGAAAATACACCCAGATCACTAACGTGTCCCGTGCTCATTTTCTCGAGCAACATATTCTCCGAAAATATCTGCGTTATGCCTTTCTCTTTCTCCAAAATGCATCTGAAATAGTAATACAATGTGTAATCTTTACATGGTTTGCATATTGATACGAACGAGGCATATTTATGAAAAACGTTTACGTTGTATTGCTGGAACTTGTATCGCTTGTAACAGTGTAAGCTGTCCCCATAGGACTCGTTGCATGAAAGACCTGAAGACATTTATCGGACTCCACTCCCATCGTTAATTTTGAGCTCATCTCTCGTATGCTCACTGTGTGCACTGTATTACATTCGCAACCTTTGGGAAGACCTGCATTTTGCCCGTCGCTTTCCTGAAGAAGCGTCACCAGGATTTCTCCTGACTTTGTACTCTTCATTTGAGCTACCCTAGATTTCGGACCCAATATTCCCCAATCCTGCTTAAAGTTAAGATACTCCAGCCAAGTTGGCTGTTGCTGTGTCACTCTTCGTAATTTGGATGATTGGCTAGATAACACAGTTAAAAGTAAAGCTGGGCCTTTGGCTTCATCAATAAGTCTGCCTACACGACTTGATATGTTGCTGGAAAAGTTTTCGATGTGAATTTCATTAATGGTCTCCATTTCCACTTGCTTATTCATTGTGACGGATGATTCAAATATTACAGGTTGTTGAATAATCTCTTTGCGGTCAAAGCGGAATGTGGAATCGAAGAGCTCTTGTATACCGTGTTTATTCAAGGACGGCGTTTCCAATAATCCATTCGACAGTTATCCCATTCTTGAAAACCTTTTTACCACCGATGTTGAGTATTTCTTGACTTCCTGCTTTCAACGTGTTTTCAAACGAAATGTCATTGATTTTTTCGAGTTGACAACGGGCTTTGTCCGCAACATTCACCTGCTGAAAGACGTATGAACCGTGTAGTTCCTGAGATTTTGTTAAGCTAACTCGATCCTCCAGTAGAGTTTGCAATGGAAACCCAGTAGTTTTTGCCACATTGATATTACCACTGACAGAGAGGTCTTTAAAGTTTACTTGAGCTATTTCACGGGGGTCATCTTTCACCACAAAGTCTTTCATTGAAAAGTCAGAGAGTTTGTCTGCCAAATATATTTTCAAACAGTTAAAAATGAGTGTGTAATTATCATGTTATCTTCATTACAAATTGCTCAGTCAAAAGTACTAGCTTGCCCTTAATTTCCAAGTTGTTGGCTTGGATGTCCCCATTAAACGTTTTAGTCCCCGTGATCACTTTACCCGAACTCTGGTCATCAGTGGTTTTAACAATGTCTGCATTAATCATTTCAAGATTTAAGCCATTTACAAGGTTAGTACTAAGAGTATCTACAGGCTGAGGAAGGTTTCCTATTTGAAGCGGCTTTGTAAACTTGTTATTTCCTGAAAGCACCTGAAAATCCATACAAGATTGGCAATTAAACTATCTCTCGATTTTTAGATACAAATCGTTACACTGTTGTGCTATATTAAGTTTTAGTGGCAAACCCATTCCGTGCTATCTTTCATCAATGCATCTTCCTTTATGGACTTCAGATTTATGTCATTTAACCATTGGTCTGGTGAAACTATTTCAGAACTTTGGAAGCCTTTGGATAAATGAACACTTCCCAAAATTTTCTGGGCATTATCATTTGTTACAGCATTGCCAAATAAGTAGCTCAGTCTTTGTATTTCTGGTAAATCTTTGGTCCATGCGAGGTCTCCGCTGATCCAAACTTGATCAAACTTACGATCGCCATTGATTTGGACGAATTTTCTCATGTCCTACGAGCACAAACTTTACCGTATATTATCTGTTTATCCTAACCTAAAATAAATTATTAATTCCGCTAAAGCTCACCTCACTAAATTTTATCCCATTTATATCACCAGCAACTGTGAGAGGGCCATTTAAAGTCATTCTAGTCGATGTAAAGTTTACTGGGGATAAAACTTCAATTGGTTTGTTTGTAAAAATGACATCGTCTAAAGTTACTCCTCCAATTTGGCGAGTTTCCAAATTCTCTATTGCAAAATTTTCGTATGCTCAATGCAATGTTAGGGGGAAATACCATTATTTTATATACATTTTGATTCATTAAGTTGGCATTAATGATACCTTTAAAATTGACGTTGTGTAAACTCCATTTTCCATTTACAGTTTGAGCCTTTGATTTAGAAAATGCATTTTTCTCCAGATCGGCAAAGTCGACTTCATTTATGGAGGAGCAAAGTAATTGGTTTTTCATAACTACGTCAGTAAACTCTTTGGTTCCACCAATACGTAAATTTGGAGAATCAATCAGAACCACCTTCGGGGCAAAATGATTTGGCTTTGAAACACTTTCAAAATTACATCCGTTGACCTGCAACATTTACATTTTCAACAAATGTTCAAAACGTACCTTAGACAAATGTTCAGTAAGAGGAATGCCATTGATTGTTTCTGTAGACGAATCTCCAAATAAATCAGCTCGCCCTTTTGTAAGTAAAATTTCTCCTTGAATAATCTGTGTATCAGGGCTGCTTAAGAATATCAAATTTTTCGTAATGTCTTGGACTGGGAATTCATTCAATTTTATAGTTGTAAATCTGTCAGCTATCAAATGAAGAAATAAAATCACTGCATTATATAAAACATTGCTTTAAAGGGAAACCAATGATGAACAAGTAAGATAAAAAGATGTACCATTAACGTTCTTATTAAAAAGAACTTTCCCTTCAATGAAATTTTCTCGGTCTTTGTACGCCGTAGTTGTCCTAACCTCTTCCAAGTTCAGATCATTGACTAATCCATTAACTTGAACATCCCTATTTTCAACATCGAAACCAGCAAGCTCAACAAGATTGTCGAATTTAATGGAACCATCAATATGCTGAGGTTTCTCGGTTGATAACATCACAACATCTTTTACTGGGTCCATTCCATTTAAAGTTCCAAAATTAGCCCCATTTTTCGCTACAACTGGAAGCATAAACGTTTTATGTCCTCGAATAACTCCTTTGAAGTCTTGGTCAACGATCATTGACTGGATGCGAGACATGTCAATCTTTTGAATTGTTTTTCCATCACTCATTGTCACATTTCCCAATACTGTTAAAGGTTTTTCAAATGATAACGGCGTTTCTAGCAATATTTTGGCTTGGTCAAGGGAAACAAATTCGTTGGGAAATGAGAAGCCATTCAGCCTATGCGTAATTAAGCCATCGTCACGTAAAATAGATTTTCTATTGGAAAGAAGTAATTGAGCTGGATTTGCAACGTTATTTCCAGCTTTAGACCAATATTTGGAGGAAATATCTGAAAAAGTTTCTCCGTTTAACATTTGGGAATGGATTTCTTTTGCAGTTACATCCTTGATGAAAATTGGAGAGCCATCAAGGGTTGAGTACCGATGAACTTTTTTCCGGTTTACTAATTCCGATACATCTTTATCAGCGATTGTTATGCCCTCCGGTAGGGTTACATCGTTAACCTCAAAGTTTTCCACAACTACTGGACCACTTATTTGAACATTTTTTGCTGAGCGACTGACAGCATCCCTAAGCCGTATTCCATTAACAGCAGATGAAGACAATGAATCGGCAATATTAAGGTTTTGAACCACAAACTCTGATGTGATCCGTTGGGTTGCGTCAGAAATTAGAAACTTTTCACTACGCATTCCATTTATAGACTTGGTTTGTATGTTATCTACCCTCAAGTTTTCAAATGAAACGAGCCCTGCAATAGTAGTTATATTTCATATGTTTATCATGACTAGTGAAAAAGCATCTTGCTTCATATTTTATAATCCATAATATAATAGTTCGACATACCCTTAAATTTTTGATTTGCTCCATCAACCATTGTATTCGTGACAAACTCGTCCCAGTTCTTGGCGTTCAAAGTGGTTGTTCTTAAATTGTCAACTTGGAGAACAGCATCTTTTGTCATTTTCACTGGACCAGTGAACTCTTGAGCTGTAGGACTATTGATTTTAGCTACCGTGTCAAACCAGGTTGGCAAATGAACCTTAAGTTTGTACAGAATAGAAGAAGAATTTTAGAAGACAATGTAGAATTGAATTGGATAAATGCATCTAGGAATATAGAAGACAACTTACATCGTTCACTTGGTCAGCACTAAAATCTCCTTTTACATGAGGTGCATGCTTGTACCCAGAAATTTCCCGTTTAATGTCGTCTTTCATAACGATGTGAGAAAATGGGATATTATTCACAGTTGCTAAAGATTCAAGTCGAATGCTTTTGCCCATTGTTAGACTTTTGTCAAATTGGTGAATACCCAAGATGGTTTGACTGTCTCGTTTTATGCATGCCGTGTTGATGAACCCTAAAGTGATAATCAAATTAACAATNGTTTGACTGTCTCGTTTTATGCATGCCGTGTTGATGAACCCTAAAGTGATAATCATATTAACAATGGGAAGGGTGGCCTTCGTTTTTTGAAAACTCTCTAGCCATGTTTATCTTACCATCTGGAGACAGTTTGGAATCTAAGTTTTTTACTGTTGCATTTTCAGTTTGCAATGATTCCATCGTCCATAGTCCTGTCACTTCTTGAGTTTTTGAGGTAGTTACTTTCAGCACGTTATTTTCGATGTCACTCCAAGCTATACCATTGATATTACCAGTCTGTAATAATCGCAAATTAAGAAAAATGTAATTTATTATCGAACACATACATCCGTTCTGTTGCGCACTACGATAATTTAAGTGTACCCAAGATAAAGATACTGTTAAGTACCTTAATGTCAGTAGCCCCTAATTGTAATTGATCAAACGTTAATGCTTTGGAAAATGTTAGTTTTCCTTGTACTTGGTTTGGTTTTGATTTGAAGAACACGTTTTTAAGATCGTTTTTCATAATTTCTAACTGGTCAACTTTGCCATTAATATCAGAGAGAAGCTGGGACGGAGCAGTTTTGAAATTTTCTATAAGGCATTAACGATGAGAAGAAAATTCATTTGTATTTTAAGAGAGAAACTGCGTCCGTCAATTATGGAGCTGCTCAATGTTTAACGTTATACAAAACTGGGGGAATATGAGGTTACCTGAACTGCCAGCTCTCTGCATTACTGGAGATATTTGAGCAGAAGCAACTTTCGAGTTGGAGGGATCAAGTTTAACAATCTTTTCACTGGCTAAAGTACCTGGGAAAGTTAAATCGGCATCGGTTGTTAAGATTTTTACAGATTCGACACGAATTTTTTCTAATGTCGGTTTTGCTTCTTGTAGTGATGAGCTGAGTCCTTGCAAACATTGAGACAATTTGTCCCCTGTCTCCTTTGTTCTACTCACAGCTAAAAATTGAAGTTTTCACAAGGAAAAAGTCAGTAAAATACCAAGCACAGTCATATTATTTTCACACGATGCAATTCTATCTTTAAACGCTGTACAAGTGTACGACTCACTGAGTTCTCGATCTACAGT
The DNA here is from genome assembly GCA_036850725.1 of Orchesella villosa. Classification (NCBI taxonomy): domain Eukaryota; kingdom Metazoa; phylum Arthropoda; class Collembola; order Entomobryomorpha; family Orchesellidae; genus Orchesella; species Orchesella villosa. Next base: position 467 of record JAANSM010005238.1, on the reverse strand, counting down.
TTTAACTGGGTAGATTCTTAAGGACTCCATCTTAGAGGAAGGTGACTTTCTTGAAACTGCTAGGTAAATAATGGAATCGCTAACTGTTAGGAATCTAGCTTGACTTATTTTTTCTGCCGAGTTCGATGTTGTAACTTCCACCGCTCTGTCCTGTACCCACGAAGTAGTTATCTGTGTTGCAGAAACGGATCTGGAGAAGAATCGCAACTCATTTCCATCTGAAGCAATGAGTCTTGGTTCATCTGGGGACAGTTGTAAGGAATTCAAGATGAGATTTTTGCCCTGCAATCCTTCAAACTGTTGCCAAAATATGAAGTCCATCCCTTTATAAATTAACATATTTAAAAATAAAATTGCATAATATGAATTATAAAACTATAACTAAGCTGAAGAGTCGTCATAAACGCTTTTGTTGGGATTGATAAATAATAAGAAATAATGGATGCATTTACCTCCAAACCAGTACG
>JAANSM010005237.1:0-10327 GCA_036850725.1 Orchesella villosa | reverse complement strand
GGGAGACTGCTGGACTATGGACAATGGAGGTAAGGATCAAAAGAGATCAGTCGCAGACCAGGAAATATGAGGAAGGTTTGGAAGTTGTCAAGGAAGAAGCCTCTAAATGGGAACTCAAGCTGAAGAAATTGACTGATGAAGACGATTGTGAGAAGAGGAATGTAAGAAAACTAGCAACGCGTTGAATTGAGATGTACATCCTATTTCATTGATTGTAATTTTGGATTGTAACTAAATATTTTATTATTTTAAATAATTATTTTAAACTAAATTTATTTTTTAATTTTGTGTTTTTTGTAGGAAGGCACTTTGGAATTCAAAACCGAAACATCTACCATGGGTGTTAATTATGGGTGACGGCTGTATGAGCCCCAGAAGAATTTGGGCTGAGATGGCTTCATACAGATTAGTAGAAACGTCCCAAGATTCCATGTCAGATTCAGTTTGCCCTTTCTTGTCTTCACAGCTTCTCTTTTGTAGTTCAATTTCAACCTTTTACTGATTTGCTGCAAGAGTAGTAGCATCATGAATGTTTATTTGTGGTTTATTTTATCTTATTTACTTTGATGTTGGGCTTTGCGCCTTTGCTCTTCAGTTTGTTCATCAGAATGTTCGTCTCTCCGTAACGCTTCTATTTCATTCTGGAGTGTTTCCTTCATTTCATTAAGATCTCCCCTCAGTTTCTCTACGTTACAGTTTTTATCACCTTTCAACTTGCAGAAATAGTTGTTCAGTTCTGTTCTTTTTTCGAAGGCCTACTGTTCCCTCTCTTTAACTCCTTCACTTCTTGAACCAAAGATCCGTAGTTGTCCTTAAATTGTTCTATTACTTACAATGCTACTGATCCATGAGACAAGGATGGCGAATCAGTGCCAATAGCACCAGATGAACTTGTGGATGATGCATCTTCAGATGGATTAGTAGGAGCGTCCCCAGACTCCATGTTAGATTCCATATCCACGAAAACATACTTGATATGGATTTGTTTTAGAGTTTAAAGAGTCATTTTTAACTGTCTTGATGCGTCTTTCTTATAAATAAATGGAAAGCAAAATGTTTAAAAAAATTAAATAAAGTCACATATTTTTAAATTTAAGAATTCATAGAGTTTCTTCGTCTATGTAACGTATTTCAAATGTTTGCTGGTTTTGTCTTAATTAAGATTTATCATTCATGCCATATGATTTATCATGATAAAATGAAGACTGGAAACATGAAAAATACGATGATAATAAAGTCATACTCACATATACTCATGCATATTATGTATATAATTTTGCAGCAACGATTACTGCTGAAATTAGCTTTATTGACCTTCCAAAGCTATATAACGGTAAATCAAAGTATGTTATGTTAACTAAATAAGTTACACTAGTGAGATTGACGGTTGCGTTGATTAAAAAAACTATTACGATATCGAAGTGTCTATTTAATATAGTACGGCTAATATCATTACCGTACTTACAAGATGGCTTACATATTTTTAAACAAAAAACAGCTACAACAAGCAACGCAACATTTCAAACAAAACTCATCAGAAAAATATGTTTTCCGCAGTTACAATAATTCTCATTATTCACCATTCATCAGCATTCAAACTCATTTGAATTAAACATCTTAGTACTCGCATTCAGGAAAATTATCCATTCACACCAACATTCATTATTAAAAATCATAAATCATGTTTTTCAGACTTATTTTCAACCTCCACAAAGTATGTGTTATTGTGAATAATAATGTCTCTGTAAACCCGAACCTTTTTTTGTTGAATACGTATTGCAAATATATGTAGCCCTTAATTCGTTGTAAGAACTACTTCAAATGACAAGTTGGTTTACAAATTGCTGTTTATATAAGGACACATTTGATGGCGACACTGTTGCAGTTTGTGTGTCGACCAAATGTTGATTACTTCAGTGTTGTTAAAATTATTTAGATATCACTATAAGGATTATTGCAATTTTTCTCTCCCCCTTCTTCAAGGTCTATTATTCTATACTTATCACGATTAAATTCGAAAAGGCCTGCTTTTCACAGCCATTCTTGGGATCGTTTCTATATCATGAGTAAATCTCCATCAATTCTGCCCCCATCGCTAATACAATGAAAACAATCTATCTTTGCATTACAAAAGAGTGGAAGCACCCCTTCAAAATCTATATACTTTCATCTTGACACCGTCTGGTTTACTCCTTGAGACCTAAGGACTCAGTTAGCTGAAGATAGTACGGAGTCCGGAGTGGGAGCAGGTACTGTCGGGCCCCATCTACTGCTTCACACTGTGAAATTCAAAATGAATGTTAGTTTTGTTGCTAATCAAAACTTCGAAAGCTACGTTACCCCAATTAACCCATGTGCTGTAATTACCGATGGTTGTGTAGCGTTGGTTTTGAGTTTGGGTGTTTTATCCCTGAAAAACAGGGACTCGTCTTCTTTAAGAGAAGTCATTGAGGGTGACGCTGGTGAGAAGGCATCTGCCTCCCATGGTTTAATCCTCATTTTTTCTCCGATAGGCAGTAAATGACCCTCAGTTGTAAACAAATATTTGTTGAACTGATTGTTTAAAGGGTTGTTATGATCAAATAGCTAAAAATAATAATAAAGATTTGATTGATTCTCTTGAAGAAAAGTTGTGAGGTTATGTCAATTCGCGTAATATCTTATTCCATATCAGTTTTAAAATTGTAAAACTTACTAAATAAAGGTATTTGCATGTTTCCGAAAGAAAAAAGCTTTCCATACGATCTTCAAGGCTCATATCAAGTACGTCATGCACTGTGGCATAACCACACTTGGCTTTCGCATAAGTGTTCAAACTTTGCACAATTTCTCGTCCCACGTGTAAATAAAAGGGATTTCTTGTAGCCTAAAAGTGGAAAAAATGACGTCATAAATCACTACATAAACTCGAATGAAGTGTTTTTCTTGAAGAAAATGAAACGAGTTACGTACTCTGTATAAAAGATATGTGGATTCTATTAGTTCAGGACGAAGGGGATAGAAACTGACGTCAGGGCTGAGTCTTTGCCAGTTAAATCGTTCCGGTAGCACGCCATATCGTTTCCATACATTATAATACCAAGCATGAGTACAAATAGCCTCTTCAATATCTCCAATTAATACCTATGTAGGTTGAAAGTAAATAAGACAAGACATGTCAGACACTTGTGTCAACAGTTTTAAAATTCCTCTATGAAGTAAATAACAATAAATCCTAATAGATTACTTGAACGGCTGGGAAGGAAGCTTGGAGAGCATCAATCCAGTAGGTATAAGTGTTACCACTATGCATATCAACATTTACATAGAGAGGATGATCCCCATATCCAGAATTGCATTGAGGACGGCTAAAATTTAAAATATTTTTAGACATCAAAGATTTTGTTTTCATATTGTAAAATATATGGTGACAAAAAACAGGCAAAAGAGATTTCCGTACCCTCTTCGCAAATACTGTTTGATAACGCTGTAGGACTCGTTAAACATTTGATAATCTTCATCCTCTCCAAACAAAATGTATGATTTGAGCAAGTATTCGAAATACGAGTCTAATCCAGCACCCAACCCACTAAGTCGACCAACCCATTGTCCTGTTTTTGCATTTATAACGTTTCCTACGAAAAAACCATTAATAAAATTTTACTTACAAAAGTACAAACATCAAATGTTAATACGCATAATATTCAGTTAATTTATACCAAGCAATCCTGTTGTCTTTGCACGTGCACTCCATAAAGCGCGATTAGCTCTACGAGCCATTGATTCATAAATCGGATCCCCTAAAAGTCTGGACAATGCCCCAAGCTCTAGTAATAAAGAACCTGCTCCAGCCGTACAAGTCTCAGCACCCTCATCTACAGTGCCTTTTCTTAAGTTGACCTAAAATTAGACATACATAGAATTATTTCATTCATTCCATGCGAAATTCAAGTAGCCCCAATTGAGTAGACAAGTACCCTAGGATAAGGAATTCCTGTGATTGACTTTTGGAAAGCTGGGAGTAGGCGTGATGCTAGATCATGAGCCAATTGTAGTAGTTGTCCATTATACCATGGTGGGCGAAGGTCTTCACCAAACAAAAATCTATCTTCCTCAATGAGCATATGAGCAGATAAAAGGCCACCAAGTAATCTAAAGGATTAATATTTATAGGTATTCCATTTGATCCTTTTGTTTCCTACTGACTACAAAAGAGCTTTTATTGAATTGCGAAAAGTTTAATTAGATTACCTAATATTTGCTTCAAAGACTTGAACAGTATTCTCTTTATCAAAGGACACATGATCAATGACAAGCTGAATGGCTCGGTGAAATTCGCTAACGTTTCCTAGAACTGCGAGGGTATCCAATGAGTCGATTAGTGTCAAACAATAATCTCCCAGCACGTCATTAATGTTAATGTTGGACCTAAATAATAAATAATATCATAAGTTGAGGTGAAGTTCTACATATGCCATACCCACGCGTCCCTTTCTTCTTAAAAAGTATTAAAAAGAGCGAGGGCTAGTTTTGTGGAACACTCACGGATTCTCATGATCTGGTCCTCTTCCCACGCAATGAATGGGATCCAGTTCGTCCATGGGAAAGGCATACTTCATGTAGCCATCGTAGCCAAAGTAGAACATTTTTCTGACTTCTTCCAGCATTTCCAGTCTCATTTTCTCTGTGAAAGAGCCATATTTCTGATCCAGCCTATCATAGCTGTGACTGAATATGTTAAACGCTTGTAAAGACACGGGCACAATTGTGAATACAAGAATGAGAATCATGGCAAGATCAAATGTTCCTCTCTCATGGAAGCTACGCGTCCTACTCTTCTCCGGGACTTTTCTTCTCTTGACATAGTTATTGCTCCCAACCAGTGGTCTCATTGCTGATCTTATTACTTCAATAGATGAGTTTACAGGCCACATTTTCGTTTTCCTTTCAAGTTGTACCAAAAAAGTTTACCTAACCAAGTTTGTATTGGATATATATTTGTAGATATATATATATATCTATATATCAATTCAATTCCTTACAAATATTAATTACAATAGGTAGCTTTACAGTTTGATATAACAAAATCTATCAAAGGTGATATATATTTGTAGATATATATATATCTATATATCAATTCAATTCCTTACAAATATTAATTACAATAGGTAGCTTTACAGTTTGATATAACAAAATCTATCAAAGGTTTTCACCGTACAAATAACTAGGCACAGAAAATTTTGTCGCCACAAAAGGCTATAAAATTATAAACTTCGTAACATACACTTGGATACGTTATACAACGGTAAAACCGTATAAATGCTTTTTATAAATGCATGCAACTTTTAACAAATATTTTCGCCATATCAAGCAACTCAACCTAATATTATAAAGTACTCAAGTCGCTACCTCGATGATGGTAATTCACAATCAAGACTTACATTCCATCTCTTCACACAAACACACATACACACACATTAGAGTAAGTATCACAATAAGAAAAATTATAGATATTAAATACGGCTAGACTAAGCCAACGTCTTACGTCAAGAAAATACCATAGTTTTAGTGAGTCTCTCGTATTGAACCCTTAGCAATGAATTATACAAAATCATTTGATAATCATGCTGGCTTTTGATTTATCATTACGAAAAGATCAACTCACAAATACTTTGGTTTCTTGGAATACGATTTTTTTCATACATTCTCGTTAATCTCGAAGAATATCTTAGCTAGTTATTTGTCTTTTTGTGGATTTATAATTATGATGCTATAACTCTATGAGTTTACAAAAAGGTATTTAGCTCCCTTAAATATATAATATGTCATATAAATGCAATTGCTAATTCATACATTTTAGTTTTTGAACGGTGATTAGCAGTCTTGCAAAATACCGCTTGGATAATATGTTACCCTAAGTAATAATAGATGTGTAGCTTACAATTTGATTCTAATAACTAATGTTACCGAAAAAAGGTAATACTCTGTAAAGGTTTGGAAGTAATGCTTTCCTCTTCATCCACATTCAGGATTGTTAGTTGCTGAGTAAGTAGGCGTCGTTTTATCCCACTTGAAAGGAATTTATAAGGAATCACTGGAGCACAATAATTTGTAAGGATTGTGGCCAATTGAACGAAACATCGAAATTTCCACCACTTTCGATTCACTGGAACTAACAATTCAAACTATTATTCTTTTGTTGAGCCAACATTTTCGGAAGTGAAGCCCTTCAATCACATACTTTTCTAGTTAATTGTCATTCAAGCGAAAATCCGGTTGTTAAGTCTTCCATATAATATGTACATTTCATACATTCTGCCTCATTCTTCACAGTTGTGATATTTTGACAAACATTACGTAGGTCGATATCTCCCGTACTTGGAAAACTTGGGGAAAGAGTAAGTTTATATTATTTCAGAACTCAAAACTCATACAATTAAATTGGCTTTCCACTATAGTCGAAGGAAGTAAAACAAAAAAAGGCGATTTTTCGGTAGGTGGAATGGGATGATGAGATTGGTAATGATGATGTGGGCTGTGATATAATGATCAATGATACGAAACACCGGAATAATGATGTTTTCGGTTATAATATATGTGCTACAACTACCAGTTGTCGACTTCTGTAGGCGTCGTTTAAATCAGCATTTTCCTTCTAAGGGTTATTAGCGCTGATGCTGAACCACTATTTTTGTTCTCACAGCATTTTGATACATATCTTGTGTATGATATGGAATAAAGGAAGCCAATACATTGTAGTTCACTTCCTCTACTGGAGAAAAATAAATCTGCTATTATATTCTTCCTTTGCTTCTCCGTTCTGCGCCTCTTGACAATTCAATTGGTTTGCTCGTTTACTGTTATTCCGCAAACATTTCATGTTTCCCCTGTTCCAGCTTCATATTACGTCTCGAACGCTACCTTTGCATGTATTTCCTTTCTGCTCCCCTTCGACAGGGTTTTTCTTTGCTCACTCCTAATTATGTCGACAACGTTGACTCCTATTTCGAAGTGACTATTTGTTCAACTGCAACCGACTGGCTCTCTTCATTCCTTTCAAGACAGCCTCCCTGATCTCATCAACACTGGTGAAAGTGAAGCCACAACTTTCAATTTAGTATTTATCCTTCGTACTCATTTCCCTGTTGCGACCTAAGGCATACCTGGGGCGGTCCGGTATCAACTGGTTATCCTTGACTCACTTTAAAATCACATAAAAACGGATCCTTTTTCAATTTTACTTTTCCAATTTACACTTTATACAAATCACAGAAGTCAACTTATCGTCCCGTGATCTTGACTAACTTTGAAGGCAAAAAGGTAAGATAAGTATTGATTTTAAAAGATTTTCTAAATTTCTCTATATAGTAGAGGCTTGCTTGTACTGCTTATGTAAACAAAGTGCGATAACACAGCAACAATCACGACGACAACAATCATAAATAATTTTGAATGCTTCACAACTTTAAAAAATTCATTATAAAAGTGATCACTTTCGTTACCAGAATCTGGTAACTTCTGGTACTACTACCAGAGGAGTGGGGAAAGGAACACTGAATAACTTGACAAACTTCTTTTCCTTGTCTCATTGGCCCCTCACAAAAAGTTTTTTTTACTATACGGTTAGTGAAGTCAAGGGGTACAAAAAAACGAAAACAGCACACACCTTTTGAAATGGTGAGTAAGTACCACGTAGATATTCTTTATGACTGCTCACATATTCTGTGCAAAATGTTGACCGTAATAGTGCACACTCGTGGGTACATCCTATCTCAATAATTTACTTGGTTTTTATCTTGTATTTTTAATTACGATGGTATACTTATATTATACATTTATTATGTATATTTTTTTTGAAAATACTGAAAAGTATCCAACGATCTTACAAAAACAGAGATTGTTAGCAGAGAAACTGAGATGAGCTTTGAGAGTTGAAGTAGCCAATATTGCTGTCATAGCTTTGCTATACCTAATATATTACTATCTGTTTGTCTCTCTCGTTTGGCTACTCTCAGATGTAGTTGCAGATGACCAAATTCATGCTCTTCATAAATGAACACATCATCACTTTGCTTTTTCTCTCCATTACATTGGGTTTGACTACAATTTACTCTCTTTCAACTTCATTGTTTGGTTACGTGTGCTGACTTGACTTTTGACCAAACAATCAAATGTTATTATTTTGCAAACGCCCCTTTCCCCTCTCAAAAAAAAATTGTTGCACAGCTAGTTGCCTTTTGACTTGGTTACTTAACGTGAACAAAAGATTTTAAAATGTAAGTAAAGAAATATAGAGAGAGGGTTTATATCATTAGCAGTAGAGCTCTTTTAAACAGCATTGCAATTTGGAAATTGTGTATCTAATAGAATTAAACGGCACAGTCTTGCAGTTAATTGACTTTTGCATGACTGAAATCAATGGTGAGCAGATGCTATTCTCAATTCTTTGTTGTCACCTGTCTACTCGACCAGTATAGCACATACTATTGTGCAGCAAAAAACCAATTGTGAATACTCAATTCAATCGTTACATAAGTTAAGTAATTACTGCAACTGCAATTGCAGTCTCTAGGACTACAAAACACAGATGTAATTTTGAAATATTTAACATTGCTGATTTGATAATAAGAAGTGATGGGTTTACCTTCAGTCAGTCAGAATACAGATTGGCAATAAAGGAATTAACTTATAATAACTCACAGCTTATTATTACATTACATTCAATATTATAACACAATCACAGCTTAACTAACGCAATATAAATTGCTGAAATGCACTGATGAGAACAATCTTGTAAGTAAGAACAAGAAGGAGAGCGAGAGAACCCTTCAAAAAATGTTATTTTTTTGGGGGATACTCTTTTGCAAATTAGCTTGATCGAGACAAAAAAAAATGTAATGCACAAAAACATCAGCAGCAGCAGGAGTATAAAGAGCAAGTGTATACAATGCACGCAGTGAAGTGCAGTGCAAGGATAGACCTTTTATAATATCTATCTATCTATAGTACCCTGTGATTTTGAGTAAATTTTAAAGCTAAAGTTAACTCACTTTACTTCTTCTAAATATATATATGTATATATAAACGTATACGCTTAATTGTACATAAATATTTATGCTACGCACTGCTACAATGAAAGATTAAATCAAACTCATGCTTATGCATGTATCTTTGGCTATTATTAACTTCATTCTCCATCAACATCATCACATGTTGTTATATGTTTATCGTCATCATCCTCGTCTCTCTGTCCTTCTCCTGCCTTGACTTACTATGTAAGTACATCATAATATAGGTATACATATGATACACGAGGAATACAGATCAACTAAAGGGGAAAAATCTACGTATACTAATCTCAAGTCTAACCAAGAGAGTAGAATCCGTAGCTATGCACCACACACACATACACACACCAGAAACATTTTGGGCTGCCTCAGTAGTTGTGCAGTTCATATTACCGTTGAAATTGGCTTAAACCACTGTAACCATTGTGTGAGAAAGGAATAAGGATACTTAGATGCGAGATATATGTAGGTATATATATTATAAGGTGGATGCAAGAATGTATGAAAGATTTAACCCTTTTCTTCATACTTTGTTTTTCAGCATCTATTTCATTTGAATAACGCATATATTTATAATACATCTCTACTCTCTAATAATATTTATATGGAATCGTAATGCAAGACTTGTGTGAGCACATTAAATACGAACAAGCATCATCATCATCATGATTACCATATGCAGTCAAGTTAACTGACGTTGTGGTTATCTCACTGCTTCTCGGTTAAACTATCTTTCTGTATTGTTGCAAAGTTTGTAAGCCCTTTCAAGCTTTTGCTGGGACAGAAAAACAGACATCATATTATCAGAGAACTTTTTGTTGTTTGCACAAGTGGAAGTAATGTACGGCAGCGCTAGAGTGCATAAAGAATATTAGCCTGAGCAGCCAAGTGAGTTGAGATGGTGTAATGAAATGAATGTGTTATGTTGTTACACACAAAAGGGCATAACAGTTTGAGGCTAAGAGTCGAAAAAAGGCTTATTTGTTCGTTTTGCAAAACTAGTATATATTAACTCACTCTAGCCTGGGCTCATGATGTGGATAAAATCCTTTAATAGTACAATATGTATTGCAGAAAAACGGCTAACACAGTTCTAGTCTTGTGCACTTGCTTTTTTTTATGCAATCCATCCGTCTTGTCTCGTGCTATCATCATCAAACACCTCAGCTTATCCACTTTGCGTACCTTTTAATGAGAGGTTACTTGTCATACGATTTGGGTTTTGTTTGTTATGTTATGTGAGGAGCTAGTAGGGTACAGTACATCTTTCATGTATGCAT